>MU671450.1:48637-95772 GCA_026770625.1 Nicotiana glauca | reverse complement strand
TATCAGGTATGAATATTTGGACTCGGATTACGTTATTATGTGTTAAAACATGAATTTCTCACTAAATTTCAAGGAATTAAAGGGTAAAAAATGGAGGTTAGGGCTTGAAACCTAAGAGGATCTAAAATGATGATTTGAGGGGTCAAATGGGCTCCGATTCTTGTGTATTTTTAATGTACGGACTTGTGACGAGATGAGGATTCCGAAGATGTGAATTTCGTAATTTTTCGAGAAGTGGGCCCGGGGCTCGGGTTTTGCCAACTTCGTGTTTTTGAGTGCTTTTCGAGTTCTTTCAATTGGGTTATGTTCCATTAGCCTATTGTGATGTATTCATTGTGGTTTTGACTAGATTCGACGCGCGAGGAGGTTGATTCTAGAGGAAGAGGCTTGGTGGGCTAGTCTTTAGCCGGTTTAACTGCTGTTCTGAGGGTTTGAAACCCCAGACTTTCACATCGTAACGCTATATTGGGGCGTGATGCGCATTCCACGATGAGTGCGGGGTCATATATTGTTGGGGATTGAGACTTAGTCCATCCCGAGTGTTAATTTCTACTATTTTGGCGATTGAAACGCATACTTCGTTATTGTGAATTGGGCTCATTACCGTGTTTGGGGCCTTGTGCCGACCTGTAGAATCCTTAGAGGATCTTTATGTGTTTTCCTCACTTGTGTGCATAACATAAATTCTCAGTCATGTTTTCAAATATTTAAAACAATATAATAACTGTGTTTTATACATGAACCTTAAATGAAAAGGTTATGAGGGCTGAGATCCCTATAGTATGTCACACCCGATTGGCTGTGGACTTATTTGACTGAGATGGGTCGGGGACCCAGTAGTAAGGATGTTTCCTCAGAATGAATCGGGCTACACGTCGTAGCGATTATTATATATATTGATATTGAGGCCGAGAGCCTGTTTTATGCCAATACTTGGCTGATATTGCGCTTGGGCTGTAGGAGCCCCTCCAGAGTCTGTACACACCCCCAGTGAGCGTCGTCGACGTTAAATAAGTGGAGCGGGTTGCACGCCGCAACGGGTACTGGATTGTACCATTATATGTGTGCATTCTGTCATGCATTATTCNACTTTAGTTATGTCTATTACCACTGAGTTGGAAGTACTCACTTTACTCCCTGCACCTTGTGTGCAGATCCAGGGCAGTCTCAGGCTGAGTGATTCCAGTTGATCCAGAGTTCTTTCCGGGAGTAATTGAGGTAGCCGCAGGGCGTTCGCAGCCGATGATTCTCCCCTCTATATTTATCCTTTATTTCCGCATTTTCAGTATTTGACAGACTTTGTAGTAGGATATTATATCGTCATTAGAGGCTCATGGTCGTGACACTGGGTCATAGTTAGGCTGTTTTGGTATTTTGTTAGACTTTTCGCATTATTATCAGTATTTCAGATTCTTGTCTTAAATGGTACTTCACTTTATTTCTTTAATAAACGGGGTTATTGATATAAATGGTCGGGCTTGCCTAGTAGTGTATTGGGCGCCATCACGACCGGGTTGGGGTCGTGACATATTCTTTTCACCGAGGTAAGTGTTTGATCTAACTTTGGCTTGAGGGAATAGGATTAGAGTATTATTTGCTAATTGCTAAATGTTGAGTACGGTATATAGGCATGGTGACGAGTATCTATACACCGGTGTCTAGCATGACCGCGGGTCCTTATTTGGGATTCGGCAGTGACTCTTCCTTGTTAATTGATGGTTTCTATATGATATGAAGAGAATGAGAAGGAAATATGATTTGTAAACTCCTTGGAGCATTGGCTCAATTTTTGACTTGATTATAAAGTAAGAAATGAACGTAATAGAAAGAGATGTGATTATTCCCTTGCCGGGATGTTTTGAGTATATTGATTATCTCCCTTGCCGGGATGTTTGAACATATTGTTGTTGCTCCCTTGCCAGGATTTAGCTGTTTTGCTTTGTTCTCCCTTGCTGGGATATTTAATGTTGTTTGTCTATCCCCTCGCCTCGTTTGGTTGTGATTGTTATTTGGGTGAGGAAGAGTGATTATGCACGAAGGGTCATTCCGTGCCATGTTTGGAATATTTATGCACGAAGGGTCATTCCGTGCCATGTTTTGATTATTAATGCACGAAGAAACATTCCGTGCCATGTTTTGATTATTAATGCACGAAGGGACATTCCGTGCCATGTTTTGATTATTATTGCACGAAGGAACATTCCGTGCCATGTTGTGATTATTATTGCAAGAAGGAACATTCCGCGCCATGTTTTGATTATTATTGCACGAAGGAACATTCTGTGCCATGTTGTGGTTATTATTGCACGAAGGAACATTCCGTGTCATATTTTGATTATTATTGCACGAAGGAACATTCCATGCCATGTTTTGATTATTAATGCACGAAGGAACATTCCGTGTCATGTTTTAATTATTAATGCACGAAGGGACATTCTGTGCCATGTTTTGATTATTAATGCACGAAGGGACATTCCGTGCCATGTTTGATTTATTACTCTCGTTGACTTTGTAGTTGTACCGTTTCATTCCTTATTTATTGACCTTGTATTCTAGACTGCTACAGCCCCTACAACATGCTCCCCTCCCTCTTGACTTGTTAAATTTCTGTATTCTCTTCTATTGCGTATATGTATATATTTGAACTGCACAGGTTTGTTTGGTAGTCTGGTCTTAGACTCTCACTACTTCGCCGGGGTTAGGCCAGGCACTTACTAGCACATGGGATCGGTTGTGCTGATGCTACACTCTGTGCATCTTTTTGCACAGATCCAGGTGTTGGAGCAACATTTGAGTAGCAATAGCATTCTGGGAGCGAGTTTCCAGTCCAGGGACATTCGAGGTAGCCTTGCTGACGTCCGCATGCCCGGAGTCCTTTATATTTTATTCAGTTTGTTATCGTTGTACCGTAGCAGATAGTTTTATGTTTCATTCAAACCTTGTATTTAGTATTCTCTAGACGTTCGTGAGTATTGTGACACCAGTCTTGGGTAGAGGATTGTTAAAATTCCGCATTTCTTTTAGTACTGTCGATGTTCACTAAAAGAGGTACTTGCCTAGCTCCTATTAGTAGACGCCATCACAACTCCCGAGGGTGGAAAATTCGGGTCGTGACACCAAGTTATGAGTTTCAAACTTCAAGGTCCTTCAATGGTGGATTTGAATTTTTTGTACAATAAATCCCAATTTACCTAGTAAGTGCGAATGAAATGGTTTTTGATTCAACCCAAAAAAGAATCCAAGATTGGTTTTTAGTTCAAATTGTAAGAATGAAATGGGAAAAACAAAATGGATAGTAGTTAGGAGTAAGTGCGAGAAAGAAGGATATATAAAAAGAGGAGTCAGAATGGGAATGTTCAAAATGAAAAAAACCAGAACGATATGCTAACCCTCTCGTGCTGACTTTCTTCCCCAATTCATATTCGGCGTTGTTGCGCTTACTAGGTTTCTTCTACTTCTATTTTATTTTAACCGAGTAAATAGTTTGGGTCTCATGGGTAGGAGTAGTAAATAGTTTGGGCTTGGATGTTAAAGGGTATATAATTAAAAAATTTACCTCCTATAGCAAAGGTTAACACCTTATTTATTTTAAATAAATACCATTTAAAAAAAATTATATTCTATAGATACCATTTATGTTTTATAGCAAAATATTTAATTTTGATTACTTCCTAGCCCTAAGCCACTAAATGTCCTAATCAGTTACAATATTTTCTTTCTCTCTCTACTTTGATACATCCCATTCTCTTCTCATCTCATTAAAATTTTCGATCTAGCGACAAGGACTCTAAAGCAGGAACATAGCCTGGAGAAGGGCAATACTTTGCCGATTTTGTCCAACGACAGAGGAGGCATATTATACCACAAAATACCAATTTTTAACCCTTATGTCCTTATCCCTCATTGTCATCCTCGGACCTCGGAGAAGCCACCAAGCTAGAGCTAAGTAATGTCATTGAGTTTCTTTGTTTTCCTTATTCTTTATTTTTTCCTCTTTCCTATGGCTGATTTTTGAGCAGTTAAGGTTAGGAGACTTAATTTATGCTTACGATTAGCTATTTATTGCAGTTGGAGAGGGTAATTTACTTTTTTATTTGCCTTCAGCTTTAGTTCTTAGGCATCGCCAAAAAGGCCCAAGGCTGCACAAATAATTCTCAAGCGGCAGAGACAGAGGCACCTTTATACGACTCTGCCAAGTTCATGTGGACTGTAGGCCTTATTAATTTGGAATTTCTCTCATCGCTGCTTATGGAATCATGGTCGGAATCTGATGGATCATCGAAAAATTGTCGACTAAACTAGGTTGTCTGATGTTTGGGGTTGAGCAATTTGAAGATTTTGTTACCTTTTTAAGAGCATTTCAATGTATCTCGTTGTATTTCTATGTGTTTCATTATATTCACTATCTTTTTTCATTGTAATTCAATGTATTTCATTGTATTCAGTGTCTTTTTTTCTCATTGTATTTCAATGTATCCCTCTGTATTTTATCTATTTCATTGTATTTTACGGTTGAAAATATTTTTTATAACTGAAAAATACAAAAAAATTGTATTATAATTGAGTTTGTTGAGTTATATTATGAGTCTGTTATGTTAATTGATTCAATTTTCGTTTTAAAAATAGTGTAATCCCCTATTTCACGCCGTGAATACAGTCGAATACAATAATCTGTCCGTCATAATCCCATGTTTCACTCCATAAATACAGTCGAATACACTCGAATACAACAACTGATTAGTTGTACTTCCCTGATTCACGCTTATTTTTGTTACTGTATTCATGAATACAATAGCTTAAATACATCAAATACATCTTATAACCACAGAAAATGTATCTATATTCCGTAAAATAGCAAATGGTATCTATAGATGGCTAATTACTACTAAAAGATAGTTTTTTGTGAAAATGGGTAGAATTAATGGGTATAAAGTGAGACTTCTCTTAAAAAAGAGATACCCGCCATTACAAAGCTTCAAACCTTCGGTTCAAAAATCAAAATTTTCAAAATTAGATTTGATTTCGATTGGATGTTGTGACAAACAGTTGAAAACATTTTAATGGCTTCTACCTAAATTTTCAGGTAATTTGATAAACGAGCGAATATAGTAAATCTTCAGACCTACATCGAAAGAGGACGAAGAGTTCTCTGCAATTTGATTGAATTGTATATATTTTGTTAAAAATAAGTTTCTGAAAATACAAAAACCTAATTAAAACATGGTAAAAATAAGTTTATAATTTATCATATATACAAAAAAGATACCAATTATTTTTGTGTAACTTTCAGATCTTACATCATATTCCAATATTATTAATAGCTAGTAAAAAAAAACCGCACTTCGCGCGGCCCTTAAAGAGGCAAACCAAATAAATAGAAAAAATATTGTTCTAAGAAGTACTTGTTTCATTTCATTTTTTATTGGAGTCTTCTACTCGATTTTTTAAAATATACAGTTACAATATTGCATACCTAAACTAATTCTTTTTTAGAAAGATTAGAGCCTCTTAAAAATTAAAATGAAGATAATATATTCAAATTTGTCATTAGTGGGGTTGGAGCTAGTGGTGTACATAAGTCGGATTTTTCAATTACCAAACCAAACTAATAGTGTTGGATTTTTAAATCTATAAACCAAACCAAACCAACGAAGCCAGGTTTTTCAATCTTGGGTTTTCTCGGGTTTTCGGGATTTTTTCTCGATAAGTCTTCATACCACAAATATATAACTTGTGCTCCACATATTTCTCTAGTCCTACAAGGAAGTATTTTTCAAGAAAATAATACAATAATATGAGATGACTCATAGCATTGTACTATAATATTCAATAACAAAAATACTAAAATTCATAAAAAAAATATTACTAAGTAATAAGCCATAATAAATATTAACATAATCTAAAAGTAATATATAAGTCATGCTAAAATAAGTACAACTATAAGTATATTAGTTACACAACTAAGCACTAAAGAAAAAGATAAACTAAGTTATGCATTTTCAATATAAACAATGCAAAACTAAAAAATAGATATCCACACTATTGTCATTTCTAGTGTTGAATTGAATTTTCTTAGTTAGCATTAGTATTGATGTGAAGTTTATTTGAATTACTACCTTTATGAACTATAAAATTTATGGACCATTCAAGAATGTTAATTCCAAACTTGAAATAATATGTTTAAAGATAAAACTGTGAAAAAGTTTAAGAAATATTTATGTATTGTATTAAAAATAAATATTTAAATGTATAAAATATTTGTAAAAATTGAATAAATGTAATATCGGGTTGGTTTGGTTTCGGTTTGACCTTTTTTAGTTAAAACCAAACCAAACCAATTATGGTCGGGTTATTTTTTCCAACACAAAACCAAATCAAACCAACCCATGATCGGGTTTTTTTTCCGGTTTGACTCGGATTAACGGTTTGGTACGATTTATCGATTTTCTTTGTACACCCTTAATTGGAGCTACAAAATTCAAGACTTTTTCTTCTTCTTTTTCTTTTTCATAAGATTTTGCCTGGAATAAACTTTATACAAAAGAAATTAAAAACTTTCTTTAGACAGTAAAATAGGTTGTGATATCTTAGAGAGTGAGAATAAAAGTTAAGCGATAATAAATATCTACATCCAAGTATTATTGCATGCCCACAATATTTTACCAATTTATTGGATGTGTATTTGGAATAACAAATGTAAGTGGAACAAAACTTATAAATCTTTCATAAGTATAGCCTTCTAAAACACTAAAAAAAAGGTATTGTTGTTAAAAGCATCATTAAGTTCTATAATTGTAGACAAATAATTATAAAATTACAATAATTGGCCTCAATAAATTTATTTGCAAAAATAAAAAGATATGAAAGTTTGTGCATTTCTTTCCTTTTCTTCACGCTAATAAATGTTGCACAATATATATTTTCATTCAAGCACTTACTAAAATTATAGTTTAATGCAGCTACAAATATGTAAAATTAGCAGAGTACAATAAAGAAAAAAGAAGTACAATAATGACCATGTTGAAGGCTATCTTACACGATAATTCGCAGATATCCCGTGAGTTAATTTCCTTTTTCAACCTCTTATTACATATATAGTTTCTTCGTTAAATAAATAAAAATTATTTGAAGTGAAATGCCGGTTAAGAAGACTGCCAACTATTTAAAGTTTTCAAAAAAAGAAAATAAAAGAAACATCAGAAATATTGAACTACCTTCTCGTTAATTATCCAATTTAATTAAAATAAGAAAAGAAACCAAATAATAAGAATATGAAAATAAACGGTTAGGAATTTTAAAAAAAAATAACGAACGTCATAAAATAATTAGACATAATGTATTATATATCAGCACAAAATGTACTAAAAATACTAAATAATTATAGGAGAAGGGAAAAAGAAAGATAAAATGATGCACAAGATAATATTAAGAACATGCAGAGCAATCATATTTTTGAAACGTAGGGGAGTAAAAAGAAAAAGACTAACAGATAAAAAAATATAATCAGATATACTCAAAGATCACAAATAAAACGATAAAAAAAGAAAAAGCAAGAGCGCATTTTAATTGATATTAAAGTATCCCCTTATGGTCTAAAATGCATAGTAAAGCAAGCTTATTCATTGCATAATATGCTAGAACCTATATGAAAATTAACCTCAAAAACTGATCTCAAATATACTATTTAATTGGAAAAATAGACTGTATATGAACGTTATAAGGTAGAAGACAAACCTAAGTATGCTTTAGTGATACCAGCTACGGAATGCTATTTTGTCAATAAACCTTCTCCCCCCAAAAAATAAAATAAAGTGTCAATACTTTACAAGTAGGAATTTAAATAACAGTAAAATGAAATAAATAATTATCAGACTAATTTTAAGTGAGTATAAAAATCTAATAAACTATTCAATTATAAGAAGAAGAAGTTACCCGTTGAAAGCACCTCTAGAAAGAAAAAGATGGGTAAGTTTGGTTCAGGCACCGGCGGAGAATTTTAGGGGTCGTTTGGTACGGTGCAGGGGCGGCTCTACGGGTCTCGTGGCCTAAGGCGAAACCATATTGAGAGGCCCTTAAGTTTATTTTATAAAACATTTACACTAACAATAAATTTTACTTTCTAAACAATAAATTAATCATTCAGACGAATGTTGAGGTCCAGAAAGAATAATGTGGTGGATTATCGAATGTTGAGGTCGAGAACTCAAAGTTAAAATTTTGATTTGGTTTTCATCACAATCAAGAAAAAGAAATAAATGTGCATAACGTAATAGTTTAAGTTTTGAGCTTTGACGCTATTAAAAATATTTACTCCTTTTGATCAATTTACACGATAATTTTAATTCATTCGCAATTATTGGGGAATATCCAAAATAAATTATAAATAACCTAATACTCCTATAATATGTTGAATTACACTAAAAGAAAATCGGTGTATGAATGCTTTTGTATTCCTGCAGTTTCGGAGAAGATTGTAAATGAAATTTATTATGTTGTCAATATATATAACTTAATTCCTATATAAAAAGATTAAAAAATAAAGAGTGAAACAAATATACTAATTAATGAGTGAAAAAATTACCATAATTTATGAAATTATTGATATAAATAACCTTAATCAAATAACAAAAAAATATAATGTAACACTTACCTTTATAATAATTATTTATATAAATTATATACATTAATAATAAGAGTTTAAAGTAAATTTGGGGCCTTCAAATTTTGGGGGCCTAAGGCAATGGCCTCACCCTCCTAGTCTTTAGAGCCGCCCCTGGTACGGTGCATTAGATAAGCTAATGCATACATTAGTTTTGTGTATTAATAATACATTGTTTGGTAGGATGCATTAGCTTTGTGTATTAATAATATATTATTTGATAGACATTTTGAACTCATACATTACTTATGCAAACATTAGTTATACATCTTATTTGGTATTATCATATGCATAACTAATTCATAGAAAACAATGGTATTAGCAATACAATGGATTTTAATGCATGCATTAGCTTAGTTATAGATAAAATTGTCCTTCAAAATTTATGCTTGATTAAAATATGCTAGTTAGTATATTAATACAAGTTCAAAATAATCCAAATAATGAGAAATAAAATTATATCCCTAGTAAATAAATAAATTCTTAGCATATTTTCCTTTTTTATAAATAAATATTTAATTTTATTTTACAATATAGGTAGACAAATAAAATATTTTTTTAAAACCTTTTCATAAAAATATTTCTCAACATATGTTTCTTTTAAAAAGCTAGAGTGTGGACTAGTTTTGAGGACATTTTTGTAAACAAATAATTCTTTTAGAAATTGTGCAATGTTTTAATACATCAAACCAAACAATTGATAAGAAATATGTCAGTATAACTAATACCAGCATAATTAATGCAAGCATAACTAATATCAGCATTACTAATATACCATATTCAACATTGTTCTTATGCACCCTACAAAACGACCCCTTAGTGCATCGGTTACCAAAGATCCCCCATTCTTAGAGCTATATATTTCTATGTTTATATATTGCATAAATTGATCACTGAATTAATGATTTAGACTTTTAGGCTTCTAAACTGAAAATAATGGGAGAGAAAGAAGAGTAACGAGGGAGGTATAATTAAATGTAATTAAGAATGAATTTTGGTTTTTCTAATGTAGAGCCTAAATATGAAAAATGTCAAAAATTTGAGAAAAAGATAAAAATATATATATATATATATATATATATATATATATATATATATATATATATATGTATATATATACATATAGATTACTATTTGATTGAAATTCACATAAGAAAATTATATATTAATCCTATATCTTCAACTGTAATAAACCTCGGGAGCCAAGAGATTGGAAACAACAATGGCAATGGCCGTTGAGGTCGCCGGCGGTGGCGAAACTTTATCAGAATTCTACCAGAGTTCCCGAAGGCTGTTACTTAAAACCAGAGACGGTTTAGAGAGGCTCGAACGTTTCGAATACACCTCTTCTTCTTCTTCTTCTTCTTCTTCTTCTTCCTCCGTGTTGTCGTCGGGCGCCGCCGTGAGCCATCCTTCGGAGAAATCAGTTGACGGTTTAAGAAAAGATATAAGTCAGATCCAATCGCTTTGCTCTGAAATGGAACGTCTCTGGCGATCCATACCTGCTAAATCTCAACGTGATCTCTGGAAAAGGTCACCTCTTTATTCTCCCTGAATTGTGATATTTGAATTTCAACTGCTTTTTTGTTTGTTCTCTTTTGGTGATATTTTCGATTCTTCATATAGTTGAGATTAAATTGGGTATTCTTGTAAGGATAAGTATGAGGCTTAGAGAATCCTTAATTTAGGAAAATGATTTGCGCTCCTTAGAATTTGAACAAGAGACCACGTGGTTGTCCTTCCACTTTATTGACTATTAGGTCACACCTTGGGTACACATGGCTTTGAGGTTTCATATGGCTGATTTGATATTGAGGCATAATTAATTGTTAAATTAAGGTGAAAATGTTTTAAGATTTCACTTTCTCTGGCTATGAGCAAATGACAATTGAGTAGTCTCAGGAGCGGACTAAGTGCATAGACTGCGGGTTTCTGGGAACCAGTAACTCTTGCGTAGGTCTTGTATTTATACTAAGAAATTTATTGCATATTAATCTGAAATTACGCTAGTAACCCATAAGCTCAAATGCTGGATCCGCCTCTGAATAGTCTTATCATCGAGTAATTCGAAATGAAGTTGTGAGTACATAAATTATGGAATTAGACACAATGCATGTCATTATAAATGATAATGTTAGATCTTTCATACGAAAATGCTTCTCGAGTTAGTATAAAAATTTGAACCCGAGACCACGTGGTTGTCCTTCCACTTTATAGACTATTAGGCCACACCCTTGGGTACATATGGCTGTTGAGGTTTCATATGGCTGATTTGATATTGAGGCATAATTAATTGTTAAATTAAGGTGAAAATGTTTAAGATTTCACTTTCTCTGGCTATGAGCAAATGACAATTGAGTAGTCTCAGTGGTGGACTTAGTGCATAGACTATGGGTTTTTGGGAACCCAATAACTCTTGCGTAGACCATGTATTTATACTAAGAAATTTATTAAATATTGGTAAATACCTGACTGTGAACCCAATTATTATTGCATATTAATCTAAAATTACGGTAGGAACCCATAAGCTCAAATCCTGGATCCGCCTCTGAGTAGTCTTATCATCGAGTAATTCGAAATGAAGTTGTGAGTACATAAATTATGGAATTAGACACAATGCGTGTCATTATAAATGATAATGTTAGATCTTTCATACGAAAATGCTTCTCGAGTTAATATAAAAATTTGAACCCGAGACCACGTGGTTGTCCTTCCACTTTATTGACTATTAGATCACACCCTTGGGTACATATGGCTGTTGAGGTTTCATATGGCTTTGATATTGAGGCATAATTAATTGTTAAATTATGGTGAAAATGTTTTAAGATTTCACTTTCTATGACTATTAGGCCACACCCTTGGGTACATATGGCTGTTGAGGTTTCATAAGGCTGATTTGATATTGAGGCATAATTAATCGTTAAATTAAGGTGAAAATGTTTTAAGATTTCACTTTCTATGGCTACGAGCAAATGACAATTGAGTAGTCTCAGGGGCGGACTTAGTGCATAGACTACGGGTTTCTGGGAATCCAGTAACTCTTGCGTAGACCCTGTATTTCGAGTAATTCGAAATGAAGTTGTGAGTACATAAATTATGGAATTAGACACAATGCATGTCATTATCAATGATAATGTTAGATCTTTCATACGAAAATGCTTCTCGACTTAGTATAAAAATTAGACGAAATGCATGTCTTGGGTCCTTGACGTGCTCAAATTTGTAGAAGTCTCAGTTTTGACTGTTGAGGTAATATGATGTCGTATGATTTGGTAGGATCCATCAGCAATCAGATTGTTGGAAGGAGACGCATGATTTGTTTAGTAGATGTCTGTCAAGTCCCACATTATTTGAGGGAATAGGTTGTGTTCTCCTTATATGGTCTTAGGAAATGTTCCCCTGATGAGCTAGCTTTTCGGGGCTGAGTTAGATCCAAGGGTCATATCTTCACAATGTCCAAATTTGAAATTATCCTATCATTCATTGTTTTTCAATTGAGAAATAAATCTCTATTTTCATACAATTTTAGTTGTTAATTTCCTAGATCATACTGCAATGTGATTTATTGGAGAAATTTTTATTAGGATTTGTATTTAGTTTTTTAAATTAAGTCGAACTGTATTGTTGATTCAAAAAGATGTTGGCCAGTGCTAATCAAATTTGGTGAGTCTGAATTACTTCCGCGGCCCTTTGATTAACAAAACCTAAAGTTAAGTGGTGATGTATTCACGTAGTTTTGTGAGAGGTTCTTAGTGAAAAATTGTCAGTCGTGTACTTCTTAAATAACTTTTATACCTGATACAGATTATTAGTGATAGGTGGAATAAGATGCAGTGGAGCAAGCACCAATTTGCAATAAACCAACGTTTTTTTTCTTCTTAGAAGTGCAATGAATCAATGCATTTTCGCTTATTCTTTGTGGAGTCAAAAAGAGGGTCATGTTTTCCTGCAGTATGTATGCTTTAATGATGCTTTCATGGATATGCTGACGCCGTGGGGCTTTTGTGTTGGTATTTCATGAGTATATTGTCATGTATCCACTTCATATGCACTTGATGACTTTGGGTCTTACCCAGTCGTAGTCGGTCTTCGTCTCTAATTAGAAGTTTTTATTCCATAACTGAAAGTCTGTGTCTTACGTGTACAGGAAAGTGGAACAAGCGGCTGAAGAAGTTGACTCTTTGAAAGATAGTCTGGATAAATATAACCTGCGGCATCAGAGACGGATGCAAGAAGTCCGGGAGAGAGCAGAATTACTTGGGAGGGCTGTATGTAATCTTTTTTGCGCTGATATGATGAATCATTCTTTATACTGTTACGCATTCCATCTAATTTATTTTCTTAATGTACTAGTGCGGCGATTCATCTCATGTTCTGAGGATTTTTGATGACGAAGCACAAGCGATGCAATCTGCCCGTAGCTCATCCAGGATGCTTGAAGAAACCTTAGCAACAGGAGCAGCTATTCTTTCAAAATATAGCGAGCAAAGGGATCGTTTAAAGGTACATATAATAGATCACCTCTTTAACGCGGTCTGAATATAAGATGGTCTCCTCTTTAGTCTTGTTTAGGAAAGTCATTGCAATGATCAGTGTTATTCTCCATAAGTTTTTCAAAGACTGTGTGTTAGTCTTTGCCACTATGGTTTGAACACCTGGTGTCTTATTTGATTATTTGTTGCAGCGAGCTCAACGGAAGGCATTAGACGTCCTGAACACTTTGGGGCTGTCAAATTCTGTAATGAGACTTATTGAGAAGAGGAATCGTGTTGATAGATGGATCAAGTATGCCGGAATGATGTTAACGATCATAGTGCTGATTTTCATTTGGAGGTGGACAAGCTGATAGGTGCTTAACCATCAAAATGACTTCTTAGTTAAAATAGTCATCGAAAGGATTGTAGAAAAGTTGACTCAAAGCCCATTCTCTAACTCATACAAATCTTGATATCATTGTATTGCAGTTGGGTTGCATGCAATCTGTAAAATGAGACTTTGGAAGAAAATATAGTACTATTTCTTTTTTTGGGAGGAGGAGGAGGGGTGGTCCCATTACTTTATTTTTCATTTTGAAATTAGACGTCTTCTTTTCATACAACAAGAATATTGTGCATTGAAAATGCTTAGAACATCTTCAGTTTCACTCTGTGGCCACCTGTTTTTCTGTAATTCTCCTTTTCCTTTTGTTTCCTGTGGCAAATAAACCAACTCTTATTAGAGGTGATTTGAAATGTTATGTCATCGGATGCAAGTCAGCTACACTTATTACCTTTTATGGATCTGAATTTGAAGTTTTAAGTCGCTGGATGCAGAGTAAAACTATATATTAAAGTTCTAGCGAAAAGCAGATCATTGTCATGGACCGAAGAATTTATGTCGCAACTAGGAGCTTACGAGAAGGCAGATGGTAACTGTGTTATCAAAATACTACAACAACAACAACAACATACCCAGTAAAATTTCACTAATGGGATCTAAGGAGAGTAGAGTGTACGCAGATCGTAGAGACTGTTTTCGGGAGACACTCGGCTCAACAGGAGAGACAATAATATTAGAAAAGAAACAAAAGATGCCAGAAATATGTGTTATCAAAATACGTGGCATCAAATTCAGTTGATGAACTTCTGAAAATAAAATTACAGAATGAAGTTGCAGACAACCGAGATTAGAATGAAATTTAAGCAACATAGTTCTTGCAATCAGTAATATGTCATGATAATGAGTATTTACGAGACTTGAATTCTGTGTATAAACAGGCAGTGATAATCTTATTGTCAATAGCAATATGGCGTTTACTGAAAACTTATCCAGTTGAGGATACCAACTTGACTATAGTTTGAACACGATTGAGCATTGTGAGCACGTGATTTTTGCCTCGCTTGAATTATTCCTATAGACTTCTTAGAGTTAGGATTTGTTTCTTTTATTATTTGATTTTTAGGATTTAATATCGTAATTTTGTGTATTTTTCTTTTGTGTGCATGATAATTCATAAAAAAATATTGCATGGACATTTAGAATTTAATTTCACATATTTTTAGATTAATTAGCAATTAGACTCGCACAAAATACAAAAATCACAAAGAAAACTTTGATTTGTTTTGTTTGGTTTTAATTTTAGTTTTTAGGTTTATTAGTTTTCTTTAAATTGGTATTAGTTTAATTGTAGCTTAATTAGGTAGTTTGAATTAATTTTGAGGTTTAATTTTAGTTTAGTTTTAAAATTAAAAAAAGAAAGAGAGAAAAACAAATAGAAGAAAAAGAATTAAATGAATTGAAAATATAAAACAAAGAAAACAAAACAGGCCTGTTAATAGTTAAGCATTGGGCCAATATTAAATCTCAGCCCAAGCTATTAAATCGCGTCCAACACAGCTCATACCCAGCCCCAAGGCCACCCGGCCCAAACCCTATGTCTCTGAAACTCCTGAAACGACGTAGTATGGGGAGAATACTACGTCGTTTTGAGTTAATAGGTGACAATTCAATCTTGGCCCTCAGTTTTTTCTTATCCAAGGGAGTCAAACACTTCCCCCATTCAATTAAACATGTCTGAATTTTATAACATTAATCTAGTACCCCAATGTTAGGTCATCTTCTTCACTCTCATCTCTCACCATCGCCTTCGCCACCGGAAATCGCCATGCGGCGGTGTTTGATCTCTTAACCTTGCCAAAATCGCACCAGATACTCTCCTCAAACCCCTATTCACAAACATTCATTCCTTATACCTCAAATCCAGCCAGAACTCCACCAATTCCAGATCAGATGTCCCAAACCCTAGCGCCGCCCACTTTCTTCGGTGGCGGCGCTGACCCCAAAACCCACCAAAATGATACCCCAGAGTTTCTTTGACCTTTTTCTTCCCTTGCCTATGTCATTTTTCCCTCAAATTTCATCAGAACATATCACGGCTTGAATCCGAGTCAGACCCTTCAAAAGATCCAAGTCAGGCTCCACCAGGTCGGGTGTTACAGTTTCGAAAATGGGATTTGACAAAAATTAGTGTCGACGAAAGATTGACATTAGCCGGGTCTCCTATAAGGTCTTAAGCTCTGAGATGGTGTTGATACCCAATTTTTCCCTGAGTATTTTATATACCCAAAATACTTTCAAAATAACATATACATGCATATATAAGCATGCCCAAGAGTTTTGGTATTTTTTCCTTATTTTTAAGATTTTAAAACTAATTTATTGTCTATTTTAATAGCAGAAAATTCAATAATTATTCTCAAACTATCATGTTGGGTGAATAATTTATTTTTATTCTCATATTTATACCAAAATATAATTAATGTGATTTTTGTATATTTTTATAAATTTATTTGGTAGTTTTAAAGTTAAATTGCATGTAATTGCAAGTTTAGCCTATCTTAAGATTAACTGCATTTTATAATTGTAAAAATAGTTCCAATATTGTTAAATTAATATTTATACGTTATTTACTGACTCAGTACTTCTAATTTAATTTCAAAATCATTTTTACTATTTTGTTTCAAATAAAAAGGAAAAACTAGCTATTTAAAATATAGCCCCAATTCGTTTCAATTGTATCCCCATTTACATTTCAATTTTTAGCCTGAAACGGACCCAATTTCAAGCTCAAAATCGGAACAGCCCAATCCCATCTAACCCAACCCAATAACCTGTTTATCCTACCCGACCCAAGGCTCTTTTAATCCAGACTGTTGATCAATCTGATCAACGGTCACGATCTCATCTTTCCTTTTTAATTTACCTAACCCAGCCCTAATCTCGTCATTTTCTTCTAGTAGCCGCCTTTGGATCCTCTCATCTCTCAGACTCTCTCGACCTTTCCCCTAACCCTAGCATCTTCTCGTCATCCTCAACCCAAAACTCACTAGAATCCATAGCTTCTCAGGCCATGGAAACCCTACACTCACCTCCTACTGTTCCTACATGCCTAATGCTCAAAGGTTCGAGGCCAGACTTCGAAGGTCTTCACTCAGACCTTCACCGATTCGAGGTTTCCGGCCATCTCCGGCCTTGCTCCGGCATATCCAAGGCTCAGGAGCCTGACTCTTGACCTCTCCGACTCGAGATTGGACCTGTTTCCAAGCCTTTCTCATTTCTAAGGTTTCTCCAAAACCCTAAGTCATTCAAGGTTCTTTCATCGTTATTTGTCTAGATCTATACGATATATATGCTTTTCTTGTCATCTAAGGTGTTTTCCCCAAAAGCTTCTTTTCAAAATTGTTTCTCTTCAATTTTAGGGTTTCTGAAAGGATTTTTGGGAAAAAAATTTCTGATATTTCTTCTTCTTTGTTTTATGTGTGTTTGTTCATACCCTGCTCGTGTGATTTCTCTATTACTCATGTACTGTCTTCTACCTTTTCTTTTCTACTATGCATGTTACTCCTGTTAAACTTTGCTATGTTTTCTCTACTCTTTTACTATGTGTGTTTACTATTAAGTTATTTGATTTTTGGACTCTGTTCATGTTCTTACATGCTTCATCTACTTGTGTTCACGTCTGTATTATCTCCTTCTTCTGAACTTGTTTAGGTTCCGAGTTTTCTCAAAATATGTTCTTCATGATTCTTCTTCCTTTGTCATTCAACATGCTATCATATTTGTCTTGTTAAGACTCTGAAGCAAATGGCTTGCTTTCTCACTTCCATGTTTGATTCAATTTTGAAACCCTGGGATTTGGTGATTTCTTTTGATGATTTTGATTCCTTGTGTTCGAGTTAAGGCTCCGCTTTGGAATCCTGGACTCTTAGACTCACTATGAGTCTGCAAATTAAACTTGTATCTCTTTGCTTATGATTCTGAGTTTTTATGATTCTGAACTCCTCTCTCTTTTACATAACTCGACAGTCTCTTCTTGATTCACATGTTTGTGTACTTTATATATGAGAACTCTTCTTTCAAAAGGTTTTGCCAACTACTAATTGATTCTATATCCCTTTGATGGTATTTACTTGATTGTTCTTGATTTTCCCTAAGTGAACCTTTCTTTACCCTTTTTCTCGACCTGATTCCTTCGAGTAAGCATGTAATTTTGGTTTTACTGATTGATTCCCTTTCCTTTTTTTTTTTTACAAATCGTGTACTATTGGTTTGTTTTCTTAAATAGCTTCTATGTACCTACCCTTTATTATACTGCTGGGAAAATATTCTTTCAAGATCCCTTCCCTTAATTGTTTTACCCGTTTGAATTTGAATCCCTTAATTAAAGGGAGGCTTATATGATTGATTGAAAATTAGACTTTAATTATTTTCTTACCTTATTTCTCACGAATTTCATACTATAAATACTCTCCTCCCTTCTCTTTGAACACACGAACATAGAACACAATCTGATTTCACAATTCACTCTCACTTAAAACTCTCTCTCTTTCTGATACTTGTGCTGCTGTGGACTTTGTTTACTTTCTTCTGCACTCTTTTGCTTCTCTACTGGTATGTCTCAATTAGTTTACATGCCTCAACAAAAATATGTTTAATTCTGCCTACTTCTTTTAGTTGACATTTGTTTCTAGAATATTGTCACATGTTTCCCCTTTCCTTTATAGTTCAGTATTTAAATTATGTATGCAACCAGTTGCTTGTTGTGAATTTGCTACTTTATGAATCCCAAACCCCCATACCCCCTTAAATGTGAGTTATGATTCAGAGCATAACAACACTCCAATATTGCTGTCTATGATTCTGAATTGGGTTCTTTGATTCCTTAACTCAATCAATTCCCACTCCCTTTCCCCTTTTATGTGTCTGAGCCTTGGACTTGGGTCTGATAGTGTCCTAATCACTGTCCAGACCTTGGTCTGACCTCCAAGGGTCTGCTCCTAACTTTTTCAACCAAACAAGTGGTCATGGGTGTGCCAGCCTACTTCGTGGCTAGGTATGACCACCACCTGTCATGGCTCCCCAATTCCCCTTTCACTTTGCACTTACTCTTAGCTATAAGTTCTGCCCCTCTCTTGCAAGCCATGCTTTGGGACCCCTAAGCTCCCTTTGAACTTGGATGCCTGAGAGCTGGCTCTTTCACACTGCACTATTCTAATTCTAATGGCATCCTGGGTGTAAGCAATGCCTGGAATCCCTGAGATTCCTTGGAACTTTCAAACACCTTGTGCAAAGAGAAGGCTTTGGAAATCTGGATCCCGGAAGTGGCTCAATCGCATATTATTAGACATTAAGGTTGAATTAGGTTGCTCGGATCTAGCTGTTAGTTCTTGATGTACTTTTAATTTCCAATTGATCTATTGGGTTGTAATAACTTGTATGAAACTCGGGGAGTATAGTAAAAGTGTGTGGGAGAGGTCTTTACTTTTCTTGCATCCAAGGGGTAGAAATCATGATTTAGGTTTTTATTCTTTAATCAAACTAGAAATCCTGCCTATAGGGTCCTTAATACCGATTCAATCACATAGAGACCATGCCTATAGGATTTAACGCTTAATTTTACCGCAAAATCACCTAGAAAGCATGTCTATAGGATTTAATATTCAAGTTCTGTAATTACGCATATAGAGATCATGTCTATAGGCTCTTGCATTTCTGCATATACAAATGTCATTAGGCAAACCGTTTGTAGGTTTAATAATAAAATTGCATATAGACATCATGTGTATAAGACTTCTATTAATGTCTGAAAAGGTATTAAAATCAGTAAACGTATAGAAAGCATAGGAAATCTCAATTTGTTAACAACCTAATTCGTTTTTTAAAAACAGTATCAGTTGCTAGAACTCGTGTCTATTTTACTAAAACTTGTAGTTTTCTACCCTTTTCCTGAAATCCGCTAAAATTGGTAAACCTTTTTCTATAATCAATCTGCATTTTCCTGAAACTCATAAACCTTTCAATCATTCAGCATCTTTTCTGAAACTACTAGTAACTCTTCTGCATCTTTTCCTGAAATCAATATATCCTATGCCTAGTTTTATTTTCAACACATTGATAAAAGGTTGGCTAATTAATCATTGGGTCAGTCCCTAACAACTGTATCCGAGTTGCCTAATGTAGACTTTCTGTCTAAATATATGTGTTGAACCAGTCCGCTCACTGCTTAATTTTAATCTGAGACCAAATCAGTATTTGTCAAGGCATGCTAAACTATATGATTATTTGGCTCCTGGGGTTAATTTAAGCCTTATTTGCTGGTTTGTTCTTCCCTTTTACTTGTTTTGAATGTCGAGCTAGAATTTTATCCTTTAAACTCGACAAAGGCCTCTATACCTTTCTTTTCCTTTAGGATTAGAAGTCCTAATGCCCCGGGACTGATAGGATTGGAACAGGTAGTAGCATGCGATAAGTAAATGATATCGTTTCGTGCTTTAATACCTTAACGGGGTGGGAAGGGTAGACATAGAGATGATGATTATACGATAACACTCTGCATACAATTAGGTACTAGTGTTGTGCTAATGCTCCATGTAATGTATAAACCTAGGACCCCCTTCTCCCTCTTTATTAGTTTAACAATTTTCTGAATCTTAAAAGTTGTTGCACTTTCAATTTCTGTTTCTCACATGATTTTTGGGTCGTTCGCACTAAGTACTTGACTTCTTCCCTCTCTTTACACTTTTTATCAAACTGCTCTTTTTCTGAAATTCAGCACTTCTTTTAACCTTTTGTGCTTCTTGTACTTGTTTATTTGTACTTGCATTTAAAGTCACAATTGTAGCATGGCCGGGATCCACACTAGTGGATCTTGAGGGGTGCCTAACACCTTCCCCTCGAATAATTTCAAGCCCTTACCCAAAACTCTGGTCTTCATCTTTATTTTTTTCTAGAAGTGTCCTAATGCACTATAATCATTAGGTGGCGACTCTCCAAACTCCAAAAACCCAATTCCCAAAGTGGGAAAAGAGTTGTCCTCCCGAATGTCGTGAACCCGATTCCGCGAGGGAAAAGGGGGCATCGACAGATGGTAAGTTTCCCTCCTCTCCTGTATATTTCTTCTTTGATTGTTCCATTATCCTCATAGTTCCTTCTTTAGCCTATTGTTTAAATTCATGTTGAAACGTGTTTAGTTCAACTTATTCTTCATCCATTTTTAGTTTCTTCTTCTTTGTGAGAACTTGATTTTCAGACCTCATAATGCACTGTCTCTCTTCTGTTTGTTTTTCTATTTAAGTCACCTATTTAATTAGGCCCACAATTTAGTTGAGTGCATATTAATTAGTCCATTTTATCTTTGTTCTATTGATTGCATCTTTTGGGGGGTTTGGATCTTTTCTTTTGGGATTATTGGGTCAGTTTTAATTTGGGGTCTCTGTCCATCTTTAATTGGCTTCTGAGAATCAAAAGCCCAAGCAGAAGTTAATTAGCATTGACCCATTGGTTTGGGTCAGTTGACCTGGGCTTGTGTGGTAGGAAAATTTTCAGGGGTGATGGGGGTATTTTGGGTAGATTAGGTACGGTAACCTCTCAGCAACAAAATTGGAAACCCCTAGAACCTTCTTGATGGGGTTCTAATTAGAATTTCAGAAACTTAGTAATCTAACTTGGCCAATAAGTCAGTCCTTTAAGGACTTCTAATCTAAAAAATTGAAAATTAAAAAGGACTAAGGTGTAAAGTAAAATTTCTGAAAGTTGCCCTAACTTTGCATATAAAAAGGGCAGTACCCTGCCTTGCAATACAAGTTTAGAAATCCAGAGATCTAAAATTTGAAATTCAAAAGTTTTGGAAGCCTAGAGAATTTAAAAATTTGAAATTCAAATCCCAAAACCAAAATTTGAAATCTAAAAGTTTAAGAGTTCTAAAAGCCTGAAAAGCTACTGAAAAATTCAAAAAAAAATCTGTAGAAGTAGAGATTTAGGATACATAAACATTAGAACCTAGAGAGGAAAATCCTAAAAAATCAGCAAAAATAGTCTAGAGATCCCTGCATGTCTACTGTTTTGCTAGAGCTGGTTCATTAAAGCCTGATTTTAAGTTCAGCTGGTTCCTTTGGTACAATAGCGTCTGATTTTTGGTGTTGCTTGAATCCTACTCCTGAACTTGGTCTTGGATTTGCTGAGATTTTGCTGAAATTGCATCTACTACTATACTGCTGCCTAGCTGACCTTCAATTTTCTCTTATTTTTGTTCAAATTCCAAGTATTCACTTAACTATTAAATGGCAAGAGTTTGTGGAATATGTGAATGAATAATGATTTGAATCTTGAGATGCCCAGAGCTGATTTCTCTTATCCAATCTTGTTGTTTCCTTTTATCTGTCCAAACTATTAGATCTGGTAGTGTAATGTAGGGATAATTAGTTAGTCTATTCATTTTAACATAATATTCATATTCTAGAGCTTATGTTGTTCTTAAATTTGCTTGAAATTGTTAGATTCATCAGCATATTTGGACACTCGAAGGACTATATAATTTGACTGTTTGTTAGAAACATTCAGCACTTAGATTCATGTTAATTTGGTAAAATTTCAGTAGCTGTTTTAAGTTTCCAATCCATGGTAATAACTGAAGTTTAATTGCTGTTAAAATCACGGAATCAGCATGTTAGTTCATTAGTATGTGAACGAATGAATGTTTATGAGATTTGAAGTTAAAAATTAGCATGCAGTTTGATTTGATTAGGCGGTGAATTGTTGTATTTTTACTGAAATTACTAAGCCTAATTATGTCTTAAATTCAGTATTATAGAGATCTAAAGTAAAATCAGTATTTCAATACAAAAATCGCTACTACTAGCTGAAGACAAGTACAAAATTGATTTGCAAATTATTTCCTGCTTTAGTTTAGTGAATCAGGTTCATATGATATAGGGCCTTAAATCTATTGTTTTTGTATATGTATGTGGGGCTGGAATCATTAAAAAAATCTACAGTTAAATACGTTTCGGCCTCTTTGAGCCTGGACGTCAAATTGCCAAGAGGCAGGGGTAGTGTTGGCCCAAATACGATCCCCCAAATATGAGTCCTGATTTTAGTAGTGGATTATTGACGTTTGGGCTTGTGTTGAGGCCCAACATGAGACAGCTTCTCATAAAGCTGACTGAATTTTCCTTCTTCCTGGGCTAATTTTGAAGCCCAATATGCTGAAGGCCTTAATTAAGGCTATTGGTTTAAATTTGTAATGCAGGACTTGGGCCTTTCAAGTCAAGTGGCAAACTTGAATTAAGGGGCCTTCAATAATAGAGGTCCCCTTATTTAAGTTTGGACTTGATCTTGAGGCCCGAACTTTCTTAAATGTCTTTAATAATAATTAATTCATAGTGCTAATTAATTAAGTTTTTTTAGACACAATCCTTAATAGATAATAACAGTTCATCTTTAGGACGTCGTGCCACGCCAAACAAAATTCACAAATTGCGTGTCCCTCTTTAAATATCCCTTTTAAAATCCTTAGAATATGGGACGTGCCATTTAGCGGATTTTCATGGCCTCCCGCAAAGTCGATAATGCGTTAGTTGCTTTAGGCGCGTTATTTAATAATTTTACCTTCCTAAACTCGGGTGCGCATTTCATGTGACCCAAATCCAAATCCTAAAACGTTGAATAAAATGCGTTTTAGATTGCAGGTGCATTTCATGTGACGCGGTCTAAAGACACGTTTTAAACGACGTTCAATTTTCCTTAAAACTAATTAAAAGCGGTAAATAATTTAAAATTGCACTATAGTTTGAAGATGTATTAAAATCGGATAATGGGCCAATTATGATAGTTTAAGAGACCGTGCTAGAACCACGGAATCCAGGGGTGCCTAACACCTTCCCTCGGGTTAACATAATTCCTTTGTCAGAATCTCTGGTTCGCAGACTTCATTTGGAAAGTCGAAATTTCCTCGATTTGGGATTCAAGTTAAATCGGTAACTTGGGACACCAAAAGCCAAACCTATCCCAAGTGGCGACTCTAAAATCAAAGAAATAATCTCATTTCGAATAATGTCACTTAAAGTGAAAAAACTCCCTTATACACTATCTTTCGGGGATGGGTGTGTAAAAAAGGAGGTGTGACAGCTCTGGCGACTCTACTGGGGATACGAACCCAGAATTTTGGTTCAGGGTTCAAGAATTCGAGCTTAGAATAACTGTTATATTTGGCTTTATCTGATTTTCCTACATGTTTCATGCTAAATGTGCTAAATGCTTTACCGCTTTGATATTTGGTGAATTGTATATATAAACTGCTACAAAACCCTTCCTCTCTCTGAGTCTTCTACATCATAGAGAAGGGTGCACTTCGTGTGACTTCTCTTCTATTTAGAGTCTTATCCCATTTAGAACGAGGTTCTGACAAGTTGCTAAGTCGGCGGAGCTTTTGTATCCTCGGTACGCTTCCCCCCCTCGGCTCGAGTTGTCTACTCGGGTAAGTCAGGTCTAGAACAATAAACCTACGGCTAAACTTAGTATAACAAAGCCTCATGTCGGATCCCTAGTAGGAACGTTTGTTTGCATCATTTGCATTTGACTTAGGGGACTCAACACAGGGGTTGGGTCCGTCTAGGACAGGTAAGTTGAAATGAAAAGACCATCCTGATGCATCCTACTTGCTACTTGTGCATTTATTTGCTCCGGATTTGCATGTTGACCGGCATGTGAATAATGGGGTAGAGTTGAAAAGAAAATAGTAGTGTTAGGATTAAGTGAGGGTAACCACCTTTTTTGACAAAATAAAATAGTACTGAAACTCTGACACATTTTTGAAAAAGAAAAGAAAGATTTTGTTTTCAAAAAATAGTCGGTTTTATCAAATCTGCCCGAACTACGCCAATTTGATTCTCACCGAATGTGGGATACGTAGGAAACTCTCATCGGGTCCAACTTCCCTTTTTGAAAAAATAGCCCAAAAACAACAACAAATTTAATTTTTGTCACAAATAAGTCGGGTGACGCCATTCTTGTTTTAAGATAAGCCAAATGTCCCCAAAAGGGCATCGGAAGGCTGTTTTTGCAAGAACAGCCACCTGAGTCATTTTTTAGTGGGCACAGGCTAAAAATCTTCTTCCCCGAAGTGCTAAAAGGTCGTATCTGCAAAACCAGGTCTTTATTTTTCTTAAATGAAAATTTTGAAAAAATATTCACTTTTTCTTTTAGGTCAAAATAAGTCATTAAATCACCTTAATAAATGTGCAAGATGAGCACGATTGAAATTGAACCCTTCACAGTCCTTAATGAGATCCCCTTGAAGCTCCACATGTGGTGGAATGACCTAGGAAAAGGTAGTAAAAGTTCTGGGCGGCCCCGTCGGATTATTGAACATCAAGCCAAGACCGGATATTATTGAAGCATTGATACCTTTTTGGGACCCGACTCGCAACGTGTTCCAGTTCTCGGACTTTGAGCTCACACCAACATTAGAGGAAGTTGCGGGTTATGCAGGCCTTACTTGAAACCTCAGGAGTCGATATCCATTGTCACCAAGATCGGTATCTCCACACAGATTTCTAGACTTGTTAAGTATTAGTCAGGATGTTCAGGACGAAGGTCTATCAGAAGGGTATTGCACACTCCATTTCTTGTATCATCGATATGGCAACCCTCGAGGTTTTAAAGAGCCCAACACTGGTTTAACCCACGCCGGAAACAAAGATAAGTGCGAGGCAAGGTGAGGTTTAGGTTTCATGGTAGCTTTCTTGGGAGTTGTGGTCTGTCCACAAAAAGATGGTCATATAGAGATCGGCCTCGTAGGAATTCTAGATGTAGCAATCAAGAAAGCCAACAACACGGTGGTTCCTCTGATCGTGTCTGAAATCTATCGATCCTTGACTATATGCCGAGAAGGGGAAAAGTTTTTCCAGGGTTGCAATTTGTTGCTACAGCTATGGATGCAAGAGCACCTCTGTCACCGGACTGGGTACATGAATTATAGTTTGACCGGGTTGAGCTGCATTGAAGAATTTGAAACCCAGGTAGTAGGTATTGAATTCCCTGAAGGTACTGAGGCTTGGTTATCACATTTGAGATCTTTGACTGCTGACAAAATTGAGTGGGCCTTCGGATGGCTTCCTGTTACGGAAGCAGTATACACGTCAGCTGAGGTGCCTTATATCCTCTTGATGGGCATCCGGAGCATCCAACCCCATGCTCCCTACAGGGTCTTGCGCCAATTGGGAAGATTTCAAACCGTCCATAATGATGAGGATCTGAGTAAACAAGTCATTGAATTGGGCCCAAAAGTCGCATTTCCAGAAGGGAAAATTCGCCAAATATGGAATGAGTGTAGGTTTATCGAACCTAAGACCATAGTGCGGGATCGGGCTAGAGGTGGAGTGGACCCTAAATACATGATTTGGTTTGGCAAAAGATTCCAAATTTCTGAAAGGCCCGCAAAGAGACCACACGTCCAACGATTTACCAATAGAGCCCAGGTGCAGTGGGATTGGTTAGCCAAGGAGAATGAATATAGGGCCAGAATAGAAGAGCTGGAAAAGTAGGTCCAGGATCTTCAGTTTGAAAACAGCCTGCAAGCCGCAGCCGATGAAGGTGACAAGAAGAAACTGACCCAAGAAAATGAGGCTCTTAGGGCTCAGATCCGGTAGATGAAAATAGCTGCCAACAGCCAAGAAAAAATTCGGGTTGATGAAAGGTTGATAAGCGGACTAAAAAAGAAAGTCCTCGAGTGCCAAGAAGACTTGGAAAAATTCGAAGAGAATATAGCAAAAATCCGGGCGCAGCGGGCAAAGAAAGAAGAAGAACGAGCCCAATTTGTGCAACAAATGAAGAGAAATTATGGAGGGACTATTACTAATCTGAGAAGAAAAGTGACTACCCTTGAGGACGAGGCAGCTAAGCAAGCTAAAGATTTCAAAGCTGACAGGGAGCATTGTTATAGTCTGATAGCTCAAATGGAGGGTGAAATACAACAATTGCAAAATCAACACTTTTATGACTCTCAAGTGTTAGAAGCCCGGAACCAGCAGATAGGGCGGTTGCTTTCGGAAAAGGGTAGAATTAGGGAAAGAATCAGATCCATCGCTGACTACATTACCATGAAGTGCCAAGTGTGCAAGAACATGACTCGCACCACTTTCTATGTTGTAGAGATGACTTTCATCCGCCGAGTTATGAATGATTTGGAGCAACTACAAGGGGGTCTCGCACATAGGCCCGCGGTGAGGCCGAATGATGCCTCGCGGGCCCCAGTAATTGAAGCTTTAATGTATTCTTGATTTTTCAAGCATCGAGTCTGTATTTTGTTTTTGTTTGTAGTTTTCCTTTCCAAGAAGACGAGTAGTTTAACATCTTTTGTAATAGAAGTTTTTATTAATGAAAAATTGAAAATTCCCAAAATTGTTTATTTACTTTTCGCGTTTATTTTTCAAGAACTACGCTTGTTCTGATTCATGCAGGGTCATGATACGTAGGCAATCTCCATAAGATTCGACCGTAACCCTAAGAGAAAAGAAAAAAAAGGAGAAAAAAAAGAAAAACAAGAGAGGAAAAGAAATGAAAAATAGAGAAAATAAGAAAACCAAGAGAAAGAAACCATGGCAAAAAGCAAAGGCAAGAATGAAAGAAAGAAAAGAGGGAGGGAAAAGAAAATTGAGAAAATGAGAGAAAAGGGGAAAAGAAAAGAAAAGGCAAGAAAAGAGAGTGGAAATCAAAAGAAAAGAAATTGGAAAGGAAATGTCCGGATGACGCATGAAACCGTTGCAAAACATGTAGACATCCATTTAACTGTATAGCTGCATCACACCCCAACATGCGATTACATATCTGTTATTTGTCTCAAGCTAACCATTTGCTGCTGTCACACCCAGTCCAAGTTTTGTAGAAAGGGTGGTTGGTTTTTTGTGGTAAACTGGCCTCACATCCTTACTTCACCAGATAAAAGGAAAGCACAGAAATGACCTTGCCAGCAATTCCCATCCCTGAAGATAGCCCCATCTCAGGCATCCCGGCCTCAGAGTCTATAGCAGCTGAGGAAAATCGGATCCTACGTCTCCGGGTCATGGAAATGTGGGATGCATGGACAAATGGAAGGGAGCCTCCGAGTGCCATCCCCGGATTCCCCGAATTGTTCCCTAGATCAGGGGGTACCTCCAATATTCCTATCAGTCATCAAAATACCTCACTGGGACAACCTACCATATCGGCTCATTTCATAGGAACACCTTCTGAGGTTCGCCCCCAGGTGTTCATGTCCAGAGCGACCCCCAATATCTTCACCACTCCCCCATGCTCAGCCACAACTTAGCCTGCACTGCCTAGGCCCACTTTTGATCCTTCGGCCTTTATATTCCATACACCTACTTACCAAGTGGAGCCTCCTCAGTACCCGACCTACACTTATTTTCAGCCACCTCCATTTGAGTTCACAACAGGACAGGACAAGACTCCTAAAACTCCCGAACAGGATGAGATGGCTAGGAGGATGAGAAGCCTCGAGAAGAGCCTAAAAAACATGCAGGGTCTGAGTGGGCAGAAGAGTGTGTCATATACTGATCTATGCATGTTCCCTCACGTGCATTTGCCTATGGGATTTAAAACTCCGAAGTTCGAAAAATACGATGGGCATGGTGATCCTATTTCTCACCTTAAGAAGTATTAAAATCAGTTGCGCTGAGCTGGAGGAAAACAAGAATTGCTCATGGCTTACTTTGGGGAAAGTTTGGTGGGTATCGCCTCCGAGTGGTACATGGATCAGGATATCTCTCGATGGCATATCTGGGACGACCTCGCAAGAGACTTTGTTAGACAGTTCCAGTATAATATAAACATTGCTCCAGACCGGAACTCGTTGGCAAATCTGAAAAAGAAGTCCTCTGAGAGTTTTAGGGAGTACGCAATCAAACGGCGTGAACAGGCGTCAAGGGTAAAGCCTCCAATGGACGAGGTGGAAATGGTCACGGTGTTTCTTCAGGCTTAGGAAGCTGATTATTTCCAGGAATATGATGTCAACTATGGGCAAACCGTTCGCTGAAGCTATTAAAATTGGTGAAATGGTGGAGAATGGACTGAAAACGGGCAGAATTCTGAGCCAATCAGCTATTAGAGCAACCTCCCCATCCATCCAAGGCGGGTCTGGAGGAATGGAAAAGGGTAAGAAGAAAGAAGAAACATCCATGGCGGCCTCGGGTACAAGAAGACACCGCGCTTCTAGACACATGTTCTCAGAAAGATCCCCTCAACATTATTACCCTCACCACGATATGGTCTATGCTCCCCAACCGTATACGGTCAGGAATGCTCAACCTTTTGCCCGGCCGCAACAACATGCCAATAGAATCCAAGCTCCATTTTCAAGAAATCAGCCTCCTCACCAAAACCACTATAATCCTCGTCCTCCACAGAATAATTTTCCTCCTCGTGAGCCACCCAGGAGGCAAACTTTTACTCCAATTAGTGAATCTTACTCCGATCTATTTCCAAAACTTGTCCAACTGGGTCTGCTACAACTAGTTCCTCAAACAAGGCAAAACCCAGCATTGCCCGCTTACAGAGCCGGTGTCAGATGTGCCTATCATTCAGAAGCAGAAGGGCACGATAAAAAAGATTGTTGAACATTAAGAAGAGCAGTGGAGAACTTGATAGAGCAAGGAAAGATAGTGCTAAGGGATGAGGATGTCCCCTACATGACTAATAACCCGCTGCCAGCCCACAACAATGGGCCATTGATTGGAATAATTTGTGAAGATATAGAATTTGATTCGGCACTAAAGGCCATAATTGCTATTGCTGATGCAAAGAGAAAGCCAAAAAGTGCCCCAAAGCAAGATAAAGGGGAAAAGAAGAACAAAGTCACCAAGTCAGAACCATAAAATAAAGTTGAAACAGGAACAGAGGCAGTGCATCCCAAAGATGGAATTCTCTATGTCCCATGAGGCCTTAAAGAAAAGCAGTTGACTTAGAGCCCTCCAAGGAGATTTGAACTGAAGAAGGGAGCCCAGATGTACGTACCCAAAGGAGCCTATGTGGTGCAGGGGACAATTAAACTATCGAGGCTGAATGAGCCCGTGGTTATTGGACGCGCGCCACAGAAGCCTATGACGAATCCTACTGCAGTGCCATGGAATTACCATTAGATGGTGGTTACGTATAAGGGCAAAGAAATCTTGGGGGAGCTTCAAGAAAATCACCCCGTTGGGAAATATTCCAGCATAGAAGAAGTGAACAATGCCACCAGAAGACATTTCCCATCTAAGAAACCTGTAAGTGCCGAGGAAGCAGAAGCTTTCTTTCAGAAAATGAAGATGGCCGACTATGAAGTGGTCGATCAATTGTGAAAGTATCCTGAACAAGTATCCTTGATGTCATTGCTGATGAAATCCTCTGAGCACCAAAAGGTTTTAATGAAGACCCTGAATGAAGCATACGTGCCAGCTGAAACTTCGGTGAATGGCAGAAAGATTTTTCGTCGTCAATCAGATTTCATTCAGCAAAAATGACTTGCCTCCAGAAGGAGCTGCTCACAACAAAGCCTTGAACTTAACTATCAAATGTGAGGGGTATTATGTTAAGTGGGTCATGGTGTACGGAGGTTCTGGGATAGACATTTGCCCACTCTCTACATTGCAGCATAAGGAAATCGGGACTGAAAGGATTCGTCCCAACAATGTATGTGTGCGGGCTTTCGATGGAATTAAAAGAGACATAATTGGAGAAATTGACCTGATTTTGACCATTGGCCCGGTGGACTTCGAGGTGACTTTCCAAGTGCTAGACATGGACACGTCCTATAATTTTCTTCTGGGAAGGCCCTAGATCCATGTTGCATGAGTTGTACCCTCTACCCTCCATCAAATGGTGAAATTTGAATATGAGGATTAAGAAATCGTGGTCCATGGAGAGGATGAACAATCAATCTATCAGGGCCCATATGTCCCATGCCTAGAAGTGAGGGAAGGTAGTGAACACATAGTCTACCAAGCATTCGAAGTTGTGGTGGCGGACCAGCATGAAGAAGGAAACCCTTGCCCTCAACCCTTCCTATCTAATGCCTCAATTATGGTGGCCAAGGAAATGACCAGACATGGTTTCAAGCCAGGAAAGGGAGTTGGAAAAGCTTTGCAAGGAATATCTGAGCCAGTGACTCTGCCTACAACTGAAAAGTTCTTCAGGATAGGCTTCCTGCCTACCCCAGACGATATACAGTAGGCGAATGAGAGAAAGAACAAGGGATGGGTCTTGCCACAACCACTACCACATTTGTATGAAACCTTTGTCAAGCCAAAGTACAGCAAAGAGGAAGATAATAAGGTTTTTATGGCTGAAGAAATTGAGGAAATATGTGGGTCAATGAGGAAAATACTCTACGAAACCCACATAGTTCAGCCGGGAAAAGGCACTAGCACCGCTAAGGTGCTATACATGGGATCAAGCGCCAAGCTTCAAAATTGGAAGGCTACACTGTTTCTGATCAGGCGGGAGTCCTGATAGACCTGTCCTGCTACTTTTTCTGCATCACTAGTTATTCCAGGGTGTAACTCGGATGTTTTCTTTAGTTTCTTGTTTTTAAATTTCCAAATGTAAACCCTGTTATCTTCCAATTCCAAGAAATTAAACCAATATTTCATCGTTTATTTTTATTTATTCTTTATGATTTTGCTATTTTTCTCTTTCATTTCCTCTTTTCAGTTCTAATAATATGGCTTTAAATAATATCACATGCTTACGGACTTCATGCCCAGATCCCAAAATGCTGTCAGAGTTTGAAATAATGAATCAAGAGCCGAAATGCAAAGAAGGTAACTTTTGGTCTACGGAATTGAGGCTGTAATACCCACAGAGATAGAAATCCCTTCTCTTCGGATAATCGTTAAAACAGAGATTGAGGACAGTAAGTGGCTCAAGACTCATCTGGAACAATTGGCCTTAATTGATGAAAAGCGAATGGTTGCGGTTATCACGGGCAGTTGTACCAATAAAGAATGGGTCATGCTTATAACAAGAAGGTGCGGCCTAGGAATTTTAAAGTGGGACAACTTGTGTTAAGACACATTCTTCCTCATCACCAAGAAGCAAAAGGAAAATTTGCTCCTAATTGGAAGGGTCCATACATCATCCAAAAAATATTGCCGAGAGGAGCATTGTATCTGGGAGACATCATAGGAAATGATCCCGAAGCAGCTGCGAATGAGGATGCAGTAAAATGGTACTATGTCTAGGTTTGCTGCGGTGATGACTTTTGTGCAATTGAGATGACGAAGGCTTTCCTTCTCGTTACTTAAACACTGTCTATCTCGCTAACCATTTGAGCCGGTTACTCTTCTTTGATTACCCTCTTTGGAACCCGGAAGTACCATCGAAAAAAAAAAATTAAAAAAAAGAAGAAAGAAGAAAAACAAAACAAAACAAAAACAAAAACAAAAACAAACCAAAAACGAAAGATCCCTGAACTACGTCTAATTTGATTCCGAAAGGATACGTAGGCAGCCTCTCTCTGAGGTTCAGTCACACCAAAACAAAAATCCCAATTCTCCCAAAAACTGAAACTGAGGAAGATGATATAAGGGATCGGTCATGAGCCCGCCAAAATGGTTCCAAAGTTGTAATTCCATCCAAGATTCTTTTACCCAAACACCTTGTTCAAGTCCTTCTGATTGATTGGCAAAGGCATGGGAATTGGAAAACATCTGATGCAATTCAAATTGAGAGAAGTAAAATAAGAGAGTCTTATCGGTGAAAACCTACGGGCACCATAAGGCAATGGTGAGTAGAGAAATTAAAAATGAGAGTCTGTTTGGTGAAAACTCATAAAGATCACTATCGAGCGACAGTGAGAAGAGAAATGAGAGAGTTCCATTGTCAAAAACCAACAAAGGGCGCCGTCGACCGAAAAGAAGACATCTCCCACCACTGAGAGAGTCCTGGCAAGGTTCCCTAGTTTTGAAATACGGGTCAATGAGTTTACGAGAAGTTGGGAAAGTCTGTGTGGGTCGGGCATCTAGTCCAAGAGGTATGTCATGTCCATTTGAAGCCTGCATGCACCCCAGATAAGTCCTTCTTTTTCCCCGAAAGGGACGCTTCTCTTTAAATTCATCTTCTTGCCTTTTGTTTACTTTTTCGTTGAATCCCTTTAGGTTTAACTCTGATTCTGAAACTATTACAAAGAAAAGGTGGCAGGACTAGTTTTACAGGGCTTTGCCTAGCAAAAGCTAAAGAAAGAACCCAGCCTCATCGGATGCATTAAGCCAATCCCGACTGGCCATGATTGTTGATGCTTTCAAAGCAAAGATATTGAAGAGGGAAAAGTCAAGGAAAAAGGTCCTAAGACTAGAGTAAAGTGAAAAGGCAGAGCCCCACGCGGGCAACTCATCATGAAATCCTGAAAGTTGAGTCCTGCTGTTTGAAAGAGAGGGAATCTTCAAAACCAGCAAGCAGAGGTTCTCAACAAAACTTAGGCCGGGGTCAAGCAATCAAGGCCACAAAACCAACCACTATTTCAAACTAACAATTGTTCTTTGTTTGAAAATTTAAACGGGTGCAATCCAGGCAACCACACAAATGCAGGCGCAGCCAAAGGAAAAGAAACGCGCAAGTGTTGAAACAGCTTTGCAGCAAATAATCAATGCAAAAGGGAAGTTTCCTCCAAGTTCTTTCCTGCATTTTATCAAAAATGAAAAAAAAATAACAAAAGAAGAAAATCCCAAAAGAGGATAGATTAGAATTCCGAAAATCAACCTGGCACCTTGTTAGCCAACATTAGGGCTTCAATCCCTAAGTTGAGCGTTTTACCCCTAGCCAACATTAGGGCTCCAATCCCTGAGTTGAGCTTTTACCCTTAGCCAACATTAGGGCTCCAATCCCTGAGTTGAGCTTTTACCTTTTAGCCAACATTAGGGCTCCAATCCCTGAGTTGCACCTTTTAGACATAGGGCCTCCATTCCCTAGTCGCCTTTTGCCAACATTAGGGCTCCAATCCCTGAGTTGAGCTTTTTACCTTTTAGACAACATTAGGGCTCCAATTCCCTAGTCGCCTTTTGCCAACATTAGGGCTCCAATCCCTGAGTTGCGCCTTTTAGACATAAGGCCTCCATTCCCTAGTCGCCTTTTGCCAACATTAGGGCTCCAATCCCTGAGTTGCGCCTTTTAGACATAGGGTCTCCATTCCCTAGTCGCCTTTTGCCAACATTAGGGCTCCAATCCCTGAGTTGAGTTTTTTACCTTTTAGCCAACATTATGGCTCCAATCCCTAAGTTGCGCCTTTTAAATATAGAGCCTCCATTCCCTAGTCGTCTTTTGCCAACATTAGGGCTCCAATCCCTGAGTTGAGCTTTTTATCCTTTAGCCAACATTAGCGCTTCAATCCCTAAGTTGAGCTTTTAATCCTTTAGCCAACATTAGCGCTCCAATCCCTGAGTTGCGCCTTTTAGACATAGGGCCTCCATTACCTAGTCGCCTTTTGCCAACATTAGGGCTCCAATCCCTGAGTTGAGCTTTTTACCCTTTAGCCAACATTAGGGCTCCAATCCCTGAGTTGCACCTTTTTAGACATAGGGCCTCCATTCCCTAGTCGCCTTTTGCCAATATTAGGGCTCCAATCCCTAATTTGAGCTTTTGACCTTTTAGCCAATATTAGGGCTCCAATCCATGAGTTGCGCCTTTTTAGACATAGGGCCTCCATTCCCTAGTCGCATTTTGCCAACATTAGGGCTCCAATCCCTGAGTTGAGTTTTTTAACTTTTGCCAACATTAGGGATCCAATCACCGAGTTGTGCCTTTTTAGATATAGGGCCTCCATTCCCCAGTCGTCTTTAGCCAACATTAGGGCTCCAATCCCTAAGTTGTGCCTTTTTAGACATAGGGCTTCCATTCTCTATTCGCTTTTTAGCCAACATTAGGGCCTCAATCCCTGAGTTCACATTTTAGAAATAGGGCTCCACTCCCTATGTTGTTCTGTCATAGACAAATACAATCCTTGAACACAAAAAAAATGAATTCAGACTTTGTCACAATAACTCACGAAATTTTCCTAGTAAAAACTGGGGCAGAAAAATTTCATTCGTTTGTTTGTTTTGTTGTCTGAGAAGGTTTGAACTCGAGGCATAGGGTTCGAGATGACCAAAAGAATGAGTCTCAATACAGAATAAAGAAAAGAAGAAAAAACAAAAAGAAGTGAAATCAAAATGCTGAAGCGAATAGAGATGCAAACTGCACAAAACTTGATTGAAGTCACAAGCTCCGCCTGTCCCGCTTTGACCCAATGCTAAAGAAAGAACCAACACCTACAGCTTGCAAGCATCAAGATTTAGATCGGAGTCCACAGCAAAATCAGCTAAGACTCAACATCAAGCTTCAAGAGATTTATAGATAGGAATCTTGTAACTCATAATTGATAGGCATAGCTAGCTTAGCCTTGATTTTCCTTTTGGTGTAATAAGGAGGTCAGCAAACAGTAGCAGCAGCAACCGTACTAAAATCACAGCTCCTGGTAGTCCCAGCTATCAAAACTTCCAGAACTACACTGACCTGATTCCTTTATCGCCAAGAATATGTAGGCAACCTCTGAAGCAAGGTTCGATTATACGTTTTTCAAAAATGCTTCTCGTGGAGTGCCAAGCAGGCAAAACTCCCTCATAATTGCTCATTTATCTTTGCCCGAAAATCCTTCGTGCCTCCGAGCAAAGAGGGGCAGCTGTGAGCAAGTGATTTTTATCTCGCTTGAATTATTCCTATAGACTTCTTAGAATTAGGATTTTTTCTTTTATTATTTAATTTTTAGGATTTAATTGCATAATATTGTGTAATTTTCCTTTGTGTGTGTATGATAATTCATAAAAAATATTGCATGGGCATTTAGAATTTAATTTCACATATTTTCAGATTAAGTAGCAATTAGACTCGCACAAAATACAAAAATCACAAAGAAAACTTTGATTTGTTTTGTTTGGTTTTAATTTTAGTTTTTAGGTTTATTAGTTTCCTCTAAATTGGTATTAGTTTAATTGTAGCTTAATTAGGTAGTTTGAATTAATTTTGAGGTTTAATTTTAGTTTAGTTTTAAAATTAAAAAAAGAAAGAGAGAAAAACAAATAGAAGGAAAAAAATTAAATGAATTGAAAATATAAAACAAAGAAAACAAAACATGCATGTTAATAGTTAAGCATTGGGCCAATATTAAATCCCAACCCAAGCCATTAAATCCTATCCAACACAGCTCATACCCAGCCCAAGGCCACCTGGCCCAAACCCCATATCTCTAAAACTCCTGAAACGACGTAGTATGGGGAGAATACTACGTCGTTTTGAGTTAATAGGTGACAATTCAATCTTGGACCTCCGTTTTTTCTTATCCAAGGGTGTCAAACACTTCCCCCATTCAATTAAACATGTCTGAATTTTATAACATTAACCTAGTACCCCAATGTTAGGTCATCTTCTTCACTCTCATCTCTCACTATCGCCGCCGCCACCGGAAACCTCCATGCGGCGGCGTTTGATCTCCAAACCTTGCCAAAATTGCACCAGATACTCTACTCGACCCCCTCTTCAATACCATCCATTCCTTATACCTCAAATACAGCCAGAGCTCCACCAATTCCATATCAGAGGTCCCAAACCCTAGCGTCGCCCACTTTTTCTAGTGGCGGCGCTGACCCCAAAACCCACCAAAATGATACCCCAGAGTTTCTTTGACCTTTTTCTTCCCTAGCATGCGTCCTTTTTCCCTCAAATTTCATCAGAACATTTCAAGGCTTGAATCCGAGTCAGACCCTTCAAAAGATCCAAGTCCGGCTCCACCAGATCGGGTGTTACAGTTTCGAAGATGGGATTTGACAAAAATTAGTGTCGACGAAAGATTGACATTAGCCGGGTCTCTTATAAGGTGTTAAGCTTTGAGATGGTAAGTTTCCCTCCTCTCCTGTATATTTCTTCTTTGATTGTTCCATTATCCTCCTAGTTCCCTCTTTAGCTTATTGTTTAAATTCATGTTGAAACCCGTTTAGTTCAACTTATTCTTCATCCATTTTTAGTTTCTTCTTCTTTGTGAGAACTTGATTTTTAGACCTCATAATCCACTGTCTCTCTTCTGTTTGTTTTTCTATTTAAGTCATCTGTTTAATTAGGCCCACAATTTAGTTGAGTGCATATTTATTAGTCCATTTTATCTTTGCTCTATTGATTGCATCTTTTGGGGGTTTTGGATCTTTTCTTTTGGGATTATTGGGTCAGTTTTAATTTGGGGTCTCTGTCCATCATTAATTGGCTTTTGAGAATCAAAAGCCCAAGCAGGAGTTAATTTGGGCTTATTGACCCATTGGTTTGGGTCAGTTGACCTGGGCTTGTGTGGTAGGAAAATTTTCAGGGGTGATGGGGGTATTTTGGGTAGATTAGGTAAGGTAATCTCTAAGCAACAAAATTGAAAATCCCTAGAACCTTCTTGATGGGGTTCTAATTAGAATTTCAGAAACTTAGTAATCTAACCTGGCCAATAAGTCAGTCCTTTACGGACTTCTAAGATAAAAAATTGAAAATTAAAAAAGGACTAAGGTGTAAAGTAAAATTTCTGAAAGTTGTCCTAACTTTGCCTATAAAAAGGGCAGTACCCTGCCTTGCAATACAAGTTTAGAAATCCAGAGATCTAAAATTTGAAATTCAAAAGTTTTGGAAGCCTAGAGAATCTAAAAATTTGAAATTTAAATCCCAAAACCAAAATTTGAAATCTGAAAGTTTGAGAGTTCTAAAAGCCTGAAAAGCTACTGAAAAATTCATAAACAAAATTTGTAGAAGTAGAGAGTTTATATACACAAACATTAGATCCTAGAGAGGAAAATCCTGAAAAATCAACAAAAATAGTCTAGAGATCCCTCCATGTCTACTGTTTTGCGAGAGCTGGTTCATTAAAGCCTGATTTTAAGTTCAACTGGTTCCTTTGGTACAATTGCGTCTGATTTTTGGTATTGCTGAATCCTACTCCTGAATTTGGTCTTGGATTTGCTGAGATTTTGCTGAAATTGCATCTGCTACTATAGTGCTGCCTAGCTGACCTTCAATTTTCTCTTATTTTTGTTCAAATTCCAGGTATTCACTTAACTATTAAATGGCAAGAGTTTGTGGAATATGTGAATGAAGAATGATTTGAATCCTGAGATGCCTAGAGCTGATTTCTCTTATCCAATTCTGTTGTTTCCTTTTATATGTCCAAATTAGTAGATCTGGTAGTGTAATGTAGGGATAATTAGTTTAGTGTATTCATTTTAACATGATAGTTATATTCTAGAGCTTATGTTGTCCTTAAACTTGCTTGAAATTGTTAGATTCATTAGCATATTTGGACACTCGAAGGACTGCATAATTGGAATGTTTGTTAGAAATATTAAGCACTTAGATTCATGTTAATTTGGTAAAATTTCAGTATTTGTTTTTAGTTTCCAATCCATGGTAATAAGTGAAGTTTAATTGCTGTTAAAATCCAGGAATCAACATGTTAGTTCATCAGTATGTGAAACGTGAATGTGTATGAGATTTGAAGTTAAAAATCAGCATGCAGTTTGATTTGATTAGGCATTGAATTGTTTTATTTTTACTGAAATTACTAAGCCTATTTATGTCTTAAATTCAGTATAATAGAGATCTAAAGTGAAATCAGTATTTCAATGCAAAAATCACTACTACTAGCTGAAGACAAGTACAAAATCGATTTGCAAATTATTTGCTGCTTTAGTTTAGTGAATCAGGTTCATATGATATAGGGCCTTAAATCTATTGTTTTTGTGTATATATGTGGGGCTGGAATCATGAAAAAATCCATAGTTAAATACGTTTGGGCCTCTTTTCATTAAGGCTATTGGCTTAAATTTGTATTGCAGGCCTTGGGCCTTTCAAGTCAAGTGGCAGACTTGAATTAAGGGACCTTCAATAATAGAGGTCCCCTTGTTTAAGTTTGGACTTGATCTTGAGGCCCGAACTTTCTTAAATACCTTTAATAATAATTAATTCATAGGGCTAACTAATTAAGTTTTTTTAGAGACAATCCTTAATAGATAATAATAGTTCATCTTTAAGAAGTCCTTTTAAAAATAAATTGAGGTGTGCCGCGCCAAACAAAATTCACAAATTGCGTGGCCCTCTTTAAATATCCCTTTTAAAATCCTTAGAACAGGGGACGTGCCATTTAACGAATTTTCATGGCCTCCCGCAAAGTCGATAATGCGTTAGTTGCTTTAGGCGCGTTATTTAATAATTTTACCTTACTAAACTTGGGTGCACATTTCATGTGACCCAAATCCAAATCCTAAAACGTTGAATAAAATGTGTTTTAGATTACGGGTGCATTTCATGTGACGCGGTCTAAAAATATATTTTAAACAACGTTCAATTTTCCTTAAAACTACTTAAAAGTGGTAAATAATTTAAAATTGCACTATAGTTTGAACATGTATTAAAATCAGATAATGGACCAATTATGATAGTTTAAGCAACCGTGCTAGAACCACGGAATTCGAGGGTGCCTAACACCTTCCCTCGGACTAACAGAATTCCTTAGTCAGAATCTCTGGTTCGCAGACTTCATTTGAAAAGTCGAAATTTCCTCGATTTGGGATTCAAGATAAACCGGTGACTTGGGACACCAAAAGCCAAACCTATCCCAAGTGGCGACTCTGAAATTAAATAAATAATCTCATTTCGAATAATGTCATTTCAAGTGGAAAAACTCCCTTATACACTATCTTTTGGGGATGGGTGTGTAAAAAAAGAGGTGTGACGGGCATTGATTGAACCATTAGGTTCTTAAATTCTCCATTCTCAGGATTATAGGAAACTAAGATTCCACCATTGTACTCCAACAAGATCTCTCCACTCTTTAGCATGTATAGAACTCTGGGTGATTTGTCCGACTGAAATATTCATCATTAAAACTCCATGGTAAGTAAGGCTTTACAGAGAACATCATGATCCAAGATTCCTTCACATTGTATTCTTTCATGACCCAAATCCCCAACCATTCCTTAACGCAAAGATTTACTTAAACATCAGAAAGACACCCTCTTGTAACTGCAAGATTATAATCAAACCTGTCCGATTGGTTAAAACTGAAATTAGGCCTAGGGACCTGAACAAATCTCTCATCATCTAGGTCAAGGGATACAATGGATCTCTCAAAATGGCCATTTTGCCTTCTCTTTTTACTCAACCAATGTAGCCGTCCATTCACGGAAACTCCTGTTGATTTGGTGTCAAGAAAATAGTGTACTTCCCCATTGCTCTTGTATGTACTTATACTAAGACTACATATTTGAACATCGCTCCTACATAGCATCCACAGTTCAACATTACGGATCTTTGAAGGTATTGAGAGCTCGTGATTTTTGCCTCGCATGATTTACTCCTACAAGATTCTTAAAATTAGGATTTTTCCTTTAATTATTTTATTTTTAGGAATTAATTGTATGATTTTCATGTTTGTTTGTATTTTTGTGTGCATTTTTAATTCTTATAATTCATAAAAATACAAAAATAGTGCATTTGCATTTAGGACCTAATTTTATACTTTTTAGGATAATTAATTGTTAAATATTTAAAAATGAAAGAAAATAACAAAAAATAACTCTTTTTGCTTTTTTCTACCTTTAGTTTTCCAATTCATTACATTTTGCTTCTAATTTGGGAATTAACTAACTTTTGTAAATAGTATGAGGGTTAATTATTGTTAAATTAGTTTAGTTTTAGGGTTTAATTTTAGTTTTTGTTTTAATTTTGAAAAGAAAAAGAAAAGAAGAAATAAAAAGGAAATAAAGAAAGAAGTGTCAATTTGGGCCAATCCAGGATTTAATGCCTCAAGCCCAAATCTTCAACCCCTGAGACCCGTTCGAAACGCCCAAAGCCAACCCAAATTCACACCCCAGTCCGATCCACCTCCCCAGCCATTGAAACGACGCCGTATCGTTTAAAACAAATCCTAGCCGTCGAGGTTTCTCGATCGAATGGCTAGGAAGCTAGGTTGTTTTGATATATAAGCGTCCAAATAAACATCCCCCTACCCCTTTCTCGTCTCCAAACCCTTACAAGAGAACTCCACCGTCTCCGCCGTCTGCCACTGCCGGGAATCGCCTACAGCGGCGGCGAGTCTCCATTCCGCACCAAAATTACACCATAAATTCTCCTCCATCTCCACATCTCAGATCCGTACCCCTTTTCCCTCGAATCGAACCCCAACTATTCGAATTTCAAATAGAAATCTCAAACCCTAGCCGCCGCCCTGGAATTCCCAACCCCCTGCCTAGCGGTGCCACCACCAAACACTACCAAAATAACACCCTGAAACCCCCTGCCTCCCATCATTCCAAATACCTCACTCGTTCCCTTCAAATCCCAATAGAACATCTCGAATCTCGATTCAAAGAGAACCCTAAATTCCCAAATCCTTCAATTCGAGGTTCCCTCGAAGTTTGCGGATCAATTATACCCTAGTCGTATATTTTTTTGTGAAAAGAACATACGATTAGTCTCCGACTGACCCGTAATCCATGGAATTTGAGGTCCCTATGCTTTGACTGATCTAGGTTTTCCTTTTACTAGGTATGTGTCTGTGATTTCTAATTTTTGAAATTGTATAAAATTAATTTGTCATCTTTTTTCTTTTGTTGTGTGTGTGCTTTTAAATTTTCCTTCCCTTTTTCTGACTTTTTGCATTTTGTATTAAATTAATTAGTTTTCTTTTGTGTGATTAAGTGTTAGTTTGTTTTGGTTTGCCTTTTTAGTTGGGCTTGTGAAGGGTTTGATTGAACCTGTTGTTTTCCCGCTTTTTCCCACGTTTGTTTGAACTTTCTACATCGAAATTGGACTCCAAAGAAAAGATTCAGCCAGAGTCTATAGACCCAGACTTGCTATTTGAATTTGGGTCAAATTGACCCATGTTTTGGGTCATGTTTTCAGAAGTAAAATACAGGGATCCAGGCTAATAAACAGGGCACTTGGGGGGTAGTTTAGGAAATATGACATAGGAAATCTTGGGTAACTGATTTTAGAAGTTCCTAGTAGGGGTCTGCTAGGAAATTCCAGATTTAATTTGGGTAGCAAGTCAGAAAATGAGGGACTAAGTGGCAAAAAGGGAAAATTAAAAAGGTCTAAAGTTCAAACCTGGCTTGTATTTACTGTCCTAGTAGCTTGCCTATAAAGGCATAGCTAAGAGAGACCCAATTCAGATTTTTCAAGAGCTAAAAAATAGAGAAAATATAGACGGCTAAAAATACAAGAATTTTACAGTTCTATTAGAAAAATCTCTGAAATTCTTGAAATCCCCACTCTAAAATAATTCCTGAATATTCATAAGTGAAAATGACTTTAATTTTTTTTTGGTATTCAAGTGTTTGGGTCAGTTTTTTGGTTGGATTTTGATATCTGGGTTTTATTGACATTGTTGTGGTTTCAAATCTGGTTTAAATTGACTCTCCCTGATTATTTCTAGGTTGACTTTTGTTGCTGAACCTTGTTCCAGCTACTGTTCTATTGCTGATCATTTTTCTGTGTTGATTTTCAAATTCTAGGTATATTCTCTTGAAATTCTACTGGATGTATGTGTTGTAATGAAGATGAAATAAAAGTGTTGAAACCATGGCAGCTGGATCTATTTTGTTTAGTTTTAGTTTTCTTCGTAATGTTTATATGCTAGATTAGTTAATTGTAGTCTAACCACTCTTAGTATGATTAGTTGAATTCGTATGTTGTAGTTAAACTTTGAGACTGTTGGTGGCATACATTTGGTGAATGCATAATTTTTGAGAATTTTCTTTTTGAGCATTGTTGGCATTGAGATATGTTAAACATCTTTACTATTTCACTAGTCTCATTTGTGTGATAAATTCAGGGATAATTTGTTAGATGGACTGAAGTTCAAGTATATGTGCATACTTAGAGAATTTGATTAGGATCTAGCTATTGAATAAGTTCTGTGAAATTCTGATAATGTGTTAAGCATGTTAAGTTAGTCAGAGATTCCTATTCGATTTAATTGAATGTATTGTTGAATTTCTAGGTTATAATTGTGATTAAAAAAAAACAATCCTCAGTATTTCAATTTTGATTTTCTTTTCATGTTGGTCTAGTTGAATTGTAAGTGGTGACTGATTTGTAAAATTGAATGTAAAAAAAATGATCCATTGAGTTGATGTGGGGGTTCGAACCAAGGACCTCATTGCAAGCTGAAGTGGGTCTCATTTCAATTTGGGCTTACTCATGGGCTTCAGCTTGGGTGATGGGTATTCGTAAGGCAGTGTAGGCTGCCAGGTCCCACGCTAGACCCAAATTTAATTCCACACCATCAGCTTCTTCCTTTTATTAAATGTAACTCCTTGGTTTAGGCCCAAACTTTGAAAGTCCTGGATCATGGTTTAATGGATTTTTTCCTTCCTATACCATATATGAAACCTTATTACAAAAAATATGCATATTTCCATTATCACCCGCCATGTTTATATTTTTCCTACAAAATTTATACCATTCATTAAATACCCAATATTAAGAGCTGATTCCTTTCAAATTAGGCGCCTACAAATCTGGGATAAATATTTGAATAGCTTATTCCTTCCAAATTAGGCGCCTACAAATTTGGGACTAAATATTTTTTCATATTCACATCAGATTCATCCCCACAACTAATTGAAAATTCAGCAAAAATCTCTGCGTCCATCTCCAAATCAGGTAGCAACTCTCCGTCATTCATCCCAACAAAAAGGTCATCAAAAATCAATACTGTCGAGCAAATGCTGAGTTTGATGCTAATTTTCTCTGATTTTTGGGGTTGTTTTTGCTGGATTATTGTTGCGTTTGAGCTCCTGTTTTGGATTAATTTTCGTTGGAATTTAGTTGTTTTTTGTTTGTGGTGTTTGAATACTTTAACATTGTTGTTTTTGGGTATTGCTTCAATTGGGTCTTAGGTGATAGGGAAGATGGCTGATTTTAAGGATAAGTTGGAGGGTTTTCATGAGTTTTTTCATGGCTGAAGTTGGCTGGTTTCCATGAGGGAAAGGGAGGATCTCTTGTTCTTGACGGGAGTGAGCTGATGCACAGCTGCTTGGGTCAACAAATTTTCTACAAAATATTGACTACAAAATTTTCTCTTTATCTACGAATTTTCTACAAAAAATCTACAAATCAGTTTACGTATGTATAAAGTAGTATTATTTTTAAGAGTATATACAAAATTAATACATTTATACTACAATTAAACTACAATCTATGCTAAAAAAAATATCGACTACAAAATTTTCTCTTCATCTATAAATTTTCTACAAAACATCTACAAATAAACTACAAATTAGTTTAAGTATTGTATAAAGCAGTATTATTTTTAAGGGTATCTACAAAATTGCTATATTTATATTACAATTAAACTACAATCTATGTTGAAAAAAAATGTTGACTGCAAATTTTTCTCTTCATGTACAAAATTTATACAAAAAACTACAAAATTGTAATGACATTATGTTTTTGTTTGGTTCTCCTTTCAGCACTGATTTGTGGGGGAGAGGAACTATGAGTCGTATCTGCAATTGCATGAGAAGATTTGCCCTGCTTTTTTGTGGTTTTGCTGATAAAACACCCATATTGTTAGCAGCAAAACAGTGTTAAACCGTTTGTTTTACTTATTTTCATTTTTGACTTTTCCAAAAGACATAATGGCTCTCCGTTATCTTTTAAAATGTTGAGTATTCATAAGTGATATGAAAAAGCAGAACACAATCGATATGGAATTTTGTTTGGTTTCAGAAGAGGCAAAATGGTAAAAAGAATGTGGGGTATGGGTAAAAACGTGGGTGGGGGTGAGGGGTTAGGAGAGAGAAATGTGGGATATATGGATACCTTTAATTAAGGAGTAAAAACTGCCCATTAATTAGACTCTTAATTAAGTATGGTATAGGATTGGTTATTTGGTATACTAAGTGTAATGAAATCAAACATTAAACATTGAGGGTAATAAAGTTTCCTATGTGGCATAGGAATGTAAAAATCCTTTTTTTTTAAATTGAAATACGAGCATTGGGCTTTCCAAGCTAAGTGGCAGATTCGAACTAAAGACCTCCTCAATAATTGAAATTGTCCTTGTTTGAGTCTGGGCTTGATCTTGGGGCCCAAATCTTCATAAATGTTTTTTATCGGGCTGCTGGATCATTTTGTCTTGGGCTTAGTCGCCCTTTGATCAAAATAATTGATTCTTTCCCATATAAGCCCTTTAATTAATTAATTAAGACTTTAGCTATAGTTAATGTTAATTATTTAAGTCTGTTAATTAGAATTGAGGTGAACCATAATAGACAATAATGGTTCATGACTCTCCGAGCTTTAGTTAGGACATCCTTTAAAAAAGGGAATTGAGGTGCGCCGCGCCTCGTTTAAATTAATTTCTTAAAGTACTTAGAATTCGAGGCGTGCCATTTAGCAAATTCCATGGCCCACACAAAGTTAACAATGCTTAGTCGTTTTAGGCGCGTATTTTAATAAAATTACCTTCTTAAACTCGGGTGTGCATTTCATGTGACCCAAATTCAAATCCTAAAATGTTGAATAAAATGTGTTTCGCATTGCGGGTGCATTTCATGTGACGCGATCCAAAGACACGTTTTAAACGACGTTCAATCTTCCTTAAAATTAATTAAAAGCGGTAAATAATTTAAAATTATACTATAGGTTGAACATATATTAAAATCAGATAACAGGACAATTATGATAGTTTAAGCGACCGTGCTAGAACCACAGAATCCGGGGGTGCCTAACACCTTCCCCCGGGTTAACACAATTCCTTAGTCAGAATTTCTAGTTCGCAGACTTCACAAGGAAAGTCGAATTTTCCTCGATTTGGGATTCAAAATAAATCGGTGACTTGAGATACCAAATAAACTATCCCAAGTGGCGACTCTGATAAATAAACAATCTCATTTCGAATAATGTCACTTAAACTGGAAAAACTCCCTTATACTATCCTTCGGGGTGGTGTGAAAAAAGGAGGTGTGATAGCTCTGGCGACTCTGCTGGGGATCCAAACCCAGAACTTCAGTTCAGGGTTTAAGAATTCGAGCATAGAATAGCTGTTATGATTGGCTTTATCTGATTTTCCTACATGTTTCATCCTAATGTGCTAAATGCTTTACCGCTTTGATATTTGGTGAATTGTATATATAAACTGCTACGAAACCCTTCCTCTCTCTGAGTCTTCTACATCATGGAGAAGGGTGCACTTCGTGTGACTTCTCTTCTGTTTAGAGTCTTATCCCATTTTAGAACGAGGTTTGGACAAGTTGCTAAGCCGACGAAACTTCTATATTTTCGGTACGTTGCCCCCCACCGGCTGGAGTTGTCCATTCGGGAAAGCCAGGTCTAGAACAATAAATCCAGGTTTTAAACCTAGTATAACAAAGCCTCATGCTGGATTCCTAGTAGGAACGTTTATTTGCATCACGTGCATTTTGACTTAGGAGACTCAACACAGAGGTTGGGTCTGTCTAGGACAGGTGTACCTGAATGAAAAAACCATCCTGATGCATCCTACTTGTTACTTATGCATTTATTTGCTTCGCATTTGCATGTTGACCGGCTTGTGAATAATGGGAGAGAGTGGAAAAAGAGAATAGCAATGTTAGGGTTAAATGAAGTAATCACCTGTTTTGAAAGACCAATACCCAAATAGTACTGAAACTCTTCCGAATTTTTTGAGAAAATAAAAGAAAAAAAGAAAGGTCTTGTTTTCAAAAATATTTGGTTTTGTCAAATCTGACCGAACTACGCGGGTCTGATTCTCACCGGATGTGAGATACGTAGGCAAACTTCATCGGTTCCAACCCCAAATTTATAAAAAAAAATCCAAAAATATTTTCTTTTACTTCTTTCTTTAAAAATCTTTTCTTAGAAAATTAAAAAAAAAGAAAAGATTAAAAGTAGTTTTTAAACTCAAAAAAAAATAGTTTCCTTCTTTCTAATGTCTTTCATGCGAAAAAAGAAAAATCAATAAAAATCAAAAATCCAAAATACGGGTTTCCTTCATTTTGGAGTATTTTTCCAAAAAAAATCCAAAAAAAAAAAAATCAGAAACATAAATCCAAAAAAATACTCCTTAGATGTCTTTCTTTCATAAATGTCAATAAAAAAAACTTTTGAAAAAAAAAAAATGAAGTCCAAAAAATATTTGTGCTTTTCTTTAGAAGTACTTTTGTAAATAAACAAAAACTCAAAAAACCCAAAATATTTTCTTAAAAGTCCCTCTTTCGAAAATTAAGAGGTAACATCCAAAATTCAAAAATAGTTTCTTTCTTATTTAGAAAAGGAAAAACAATGAAATTCAAAAAAAAATATTTTCTTTTTACTTCTAAAATTTCCAAAGTTCAAATCAAAAGCAAATGAATTTTTTTAGAAGTCTTTCTTTCAAAAAAGCTAAACAAAAATCAAAATCAAAAAAATCAAAAAAAAAAATCTTTCTTCTTTTAAAGCATTTCTTTCAAAAATTCCCAAAAATAAAGAGAAAAAAGGTTAGCTTCTTTACTCTATTTCCCAATCTTCCCGAACTACGCAAGATCTGATTCATGCGGGGTCATGATACGTAGGCAATCCCCATCAGATTCGATCATAGTCATAAAATAAATTGAGTGAAAAAAAATTGAGTGAAAAAAAAAGAGTA
>MU671450.1:24593-45497 GCA_026770625.1 Nicotiana glauca | reverse complement strand
CAAAAAAAAAAGAGTGACATAAACAAAACAAAAATCAAAGAGTGATTAGAGAGAAACAAAGATGAAGAAAAGAGGTCCATACTGAAAGAGTTAGTTAAGGCCGGGATGAAACATGCAATCGTTCTAACACACGGTAGAAGCGTTTAACTGTTAGGTGCATTGCATCCCAACGTGTGATTTCCTATATGTTAAATATCCCAAAACCAACAAGGTTGTTGTGTGAGCAAATTATCCAGGTTCTGTTCAGGTAGTTGGTTGGTTTTGTTGGTATGCGGTGATGAACACGCAACTTTGCACGCGGCCACAACATTATACACAAAGCCGAGCTCCACCTCCCAGAAATGTCCATCGTTACCAAGCTCCATATAATCCCCAATCAAATATTCCCCAGTACAATCCTCGCCTGAGAGAGCCTTTCAAAAGGAATTAGTTCACCCCTATTGGTGAATCATACTCGGGCTTGTTCCAAAAGCTAGTCAGGCAAGGTCTGCTATAGCCAGTGGCCTAAATCCAGCCAAACCCCGAGTCCCCACCGCACTAAGCTGACGCTGGATGTGAATATCACTCTGGAGCAGTGAGACATATTACAGAGGACTGTTAGACCCTCAAAAGGGCAGTTGAAGATTTGATTGAAGTTGAAAGAATTGTTCTTTGGGATGAAGAAGCTTCGGATGTGATGAACAATCTGTTGTCTGCCCACAACATCGAGTCAATAGTCGGAATGATTTGTGAAGCTAAGATATTTGATCCGGCATGGAAGGCCATTGCAGCCATTGCTGAGATAGAAGAAAAGCCCAAAACGGTCGCCAAGCTTGAAAGACCCCCATCAGACGAGAGTCTCGGTAGCCAGTCTTGCTATCCTTTCTGCGTCTAGATTATCTCAGAGTATGCCCCGGATATTTTTACTTTATTATCTTACTTTCTGATGTAAACCCTTCTATCTTCAAAACTAAAAAAAAGGCCAAAAAAATCAAAAATCAAATGAAATTAATATTTCATTTTCCAAGAATGTCTCTTTTCTTAATCTTGTGATTTTCTCATTATCTTTTTAGTTCTGTTAAATGCAGATTTCAATAACATGACATGCTTGCGGACTTCATGCCCAGATCCCAAAATGCTGTCAGACTTCGAAATAATGAATCAAGAGTCGAAGTGCAAAGAAGATAAGTTTGAGGAAATAAAAACAAAGAGTTGGAACAGCTGAAGAAAAATTAGTTCTAGAGTGGAAAGTTCCATACATTGCAACAAGAGTACTGCCAAAAGAGCGCGTTGTACTTGGGGCACATCGAAGAAAATGTCCCGAAACAATCGTCGATGCAAATGCAGTGAAAAGGTACTATGTTGGATCCTCCGTATAGTTCTAATATTCTTCGGTTGAGATGACAAAGGCTTTCATTCTCGCTACCTAAACAGTATCAACCCTTTGCAAACCCTTTGAGCCGACTCCCATTATTTGATTACCCTCTTTGGAACTTGAAAGTGTTATTGAAAAATAAAATGAAAAAAAAAATAAAAAGAGAAGAAAAAGAAAAGAAAGATACAAAAAGGGAAAGGAAGAAAAGGCAAAGAAAATGAAAAAAAAAATAAAAGAAAGAAAAGAAAAACAACAAAACAATAGGAAAACAAAAGAAAATCAAAAACAAAGTTTCCTGAACTACGTTCGACTTGATTCTAAAAGGATATGTAGGCAGCCACTCTCTGGGGTTCAGTCATACCAAAATAAAAATCCAAAGTCCCCCAAAAGTGAAACTGGGGCAGAAGTTATAATGGTTCGGCAATGATCCCGACCAAAAGGTTCCAAAGTTGTAATTCAATCCAAATTATTTTAACCCCAAACCTTAGTCAAGTCCTTCTGATCAATCGGCAAAGAGGTTCAAAATGGGAGGATGGAGTTATTTGGATCTGATACAACAAAATGAGAGGAATAAAATGAGATAGCCTTATTGGTGAAAACCCCACATGGGCACCGTAAGGCGATGGTAAGCAGAGAAAATCAAAATGAGAGAGTCTTGTTTGTGAAACCCCACACGGGCACTATAAGGTGATGGTGAGAAGAGAAATGAGAAAGGTCAGTTTGTGAAAACCCGCAAAGGGCGTCCGTGATCGAAAAAAGGATCCTCACAGCCACGAGCGCCGACAAAGTCCTGGCAAGGTTTCTCAAAATTTTAAAGCAAAAGTTGTGATGAATTTCTGAGAGTCGGATGATTTATACAGGTCAGGCATCCAGTCCAAAAGGCATGTCATATTCATTGAAGTCCGCAAGTACTCCAGATAAGTCTTTCTTTCCTTTCCCTGAAAGGGACACTTCTTGTTTTTAAACTCATTCTCCATTCCATTGTTTGTTTTCTTTGAATCCCTTTCGGTTTAACACTGTTCCGAAACTAAGACAAAGAAGGGATGGCAAGACTGATTTATAGGGCTTTCGTTTGACACGAGCTAATGTGCAAAAAGGCACCCATTCTCGCCAGGGGCATCAAGTTGACCATGACTAGCCATGGCGGCCGATGCTTCGAAATCAAAACTCTTGGAAGGAGAAAATCAAATGAAGTGCCTATAAAAGGCAAATGAAGTTGAAAAGGTTAAGTCCAATGTGGCTAACCGTCTCGGGAAAGGTTTGAAAAGCCAAGGTGCCCCAAATGCTCTGAAATTGAAGTTGGAAAAAGAAACCAAAAATGAAAGGCTTACGAAGGCGAAATAAAATTGGAAGAGGTTAAGTCCCACGCGACTAGCCGTTGCAGCAAAGTTTGAGGAGCCAAAAACTTCCCCAATGTTCAGAAGAAAAGAAAAAGAAAATTAGAAAGGAAAGGCCTATGAAGGCGAAATAAAGTTAAAAGTTGAGTTTCACCGACCAACCATCATGGAAAAGTCTGGAAAAATTAGAGGTTCTCCACGGCCTGAAATGAATCGATCCTCAGGGAGAAAATAGTTGCAGTTGAGATCTTCATCAAAGAAGCTGGGCTAGGATCAAGTGATCGAAACAAGTAAGGTCACAAAACCAACCACCATTTCAAACTAATAATTGTTCTTTATATGAAAAATTGAAATAGGTGCAATCCAAGCAACTGTGCAAGAAGCAGGTGCAACCAAAAGGGAAAAGAAATGCGCAAGTGCTGAAACAGTTTTGCAGCAAGGAACCGAGCAAAAGGGAAGTTTCCTCCAAATTCTTTCCTGCATTTTCTATAAAAAAAAAAAGAGAAAGGAAGGAAAATTCAAAATCATGGTAGCATAGGGCCCCATTCCCTAGATATCCCGGCATAATCCGTGGACCTCCCCGGCATAATCCGGGGACCTTTTCCTTTCGTTCATTGGCATAACCCAAGGACCTTTTTCCTTTTATCCTGGCATAACCCGTGGACCTCCCTGGAATAACCCAAGGAGCTTTTTTCTTTTAATCACGGCATAACTCGTGGACCTCCCTGCCATAACCCAAGGACCTTTATCTTTTATCCTGGCATAACCCGTGGACCTCACTGGCATAACCCAAGGAGCCTTTTTTTTTTCTCCCGGCATAACCCGTGGACCTCCCCGGCATAACCCGAGGACCTTTTTGTTTAATCCTGGCATAACCCGTGGACCTCTCTGGCATAACCCAAGGACTTTTTTCTTTTATCCCGGCATAACCCGTGGACCTCCCTAGCATAACCCAAAGACCTTTTTCTTTTATCCCGGCATAACCCGTGGACCTCCTTTGGCATAACCCAAGGACCTTTTTTCTTTTATCCCGGCATAACCCATGGATCTCCGTGGCATAACCCAAGGAGCTTTTTCTTTTAATCCCGGCATAACCCATGGACCTCCCTGGCATAAACCAAGTACCTTTTTTCTTTTAATCCCGACATAACCCGTGGACCTCTCTGGCATAACCCAAGAACCTTTTTTCTTTTATCCCGGCATAACCCATGGACCTCCCTGGCATAACCCAATGACTTTTTTCTTTTATCCCGGCATAACCCATGGACCTCCCTGGCATAACCCAAGGAATATTTTATTTTATCCTGGCATAACCCGTGGACCTCCCTGGCATAACCCAAGGACTTTTTTCTTTTATCCCGGCATAACCCATGGACCTCCCTGGCATAACCCAAGGAATATTTTATTTTATCCCGACATAACCCGTGGACCTCCCTGGCATAACTTAAGGACTTTTTTCTTTTATCCTGGCATAACCCGTGGACCTCCCTAGCATAACCCAAGGACCTTTTTCTTTTATCCCGGCATAACCCGTGGACCTCTCTGGCATAACCCAAGGACCTTTTTCTTTTATCCCGACATAACCCGTGGACCTCCCTAGCATAAGACCTCCCTGGTATAACCCAAGGACTTTTTTCTTTTATCCTGGAATAACCCGTAGACCTCCTTGGCATAACCCAAGGACCTTTTTCTTTTATCCCAGCATAACCCGTGGACCTCCCTGGTATAACCAAGGACCTTTTTTCTTTCCTCCCGGCATAATCCGTGGACTTCCCTGGCATAACCCGAGGACCCTTTTCTTTCCGGCATAACCCGGTCAGCCTCTCAGCATAACCTGGTAATTTAGGGCTTCACTCCCTATCCCCAAGGATACAAAATCCTGATTTATATTGCTTTCAATAAAGAAATTGTTTAGATTTTGTTGCAGCTAACTCACGAAATTTTTCTAGTGAAAACTGGGGAAGAAAAATTCCGTTCGTTTGTTTGTGTTGGTGTCTAAGCAAGTTTGACCTCGAGGCACAGGATTCGAGATGACCAAAAAATAAGTCTCAATCCAAAATAAAGAAAGAAGAGAAAACAACAAAAAAGAAGTGAACTCAAAGTGCTGAAATGGAGAAGGACGCGGACTGCTCAAAATTTGATCGAAGTCAGAAGCTTCGCATGTCCCGCCTTGATCCAAAAGATGAAAGAAAGAACCAGCACATGCAGTTGACGAGCATCAAGATTCAGATCGGAGTCTGCAGCAAGAGCTAACCAAGACTCAGGATCAAGCTTCAAGAGATTTATAGATAGGAATCTTGTAACTCGTAGTTGATAGGCCTAGCTAGCTTAGCTTTTGATTTTCCTTTTTGGTGTAATATGGAGATAAACAAGCAGTAGCAGCAGCAACAGCAGTGAAATCACAGCTCCCGGTAGTCCCAGCTACCAAAACTTTCAGAACTACACTGACCTGATTCCTTTACAGCCAAGGATATGTAGGCAACATCTGAAGCAAGGTTCGGACAGACATTTTTCAAAAATGCTTCTTATGGACTGCCAAGCGGGCAAAAATCCCTCATAATTGTTCATTTATCTTTGCCCGAAAACCCTTCGTGTCTCCGAGCAAATAGGGGCAGCTGTGAGCACATGATTTTTGCCTCGCATGATTTACTCCTACAGAATTCTTAAATTAGGATTTTTCCTTTAATTATTTGATTTTTAGGAATTAATTGCATAATTTTCATGTTTATTTGTATTTTTCTGTGCATTTTTAATTCTTATTATTCATAAAAATATAAAAATAGTTTATTTGCATTTAGGACCTAATTTTATACTTTTTAGGATAATTAATTGTTTAATATTGTAAAAATAAAGAAAATAGAAAAAAAATAGATCTTTTTACTTTTTTCTACCTTTAATTTTTGAATTCATTACATTTTGCTTCTAATTTGGGAATTAACTAATTTTTGTAAATATTATGAGGGTTAATTAGTTTAATTTGTTAAATTAGTTTAGTTTTAGGGTTTAATTTTAGTTTTTGTTTTAATTTTGAAAATAAAAAGAAAAAAGAAATAAAAAAGAAATAAAGAAAGAAGTGTCAATTTGGGCCAATCCAGGATTTAATGACTCAAGCCCAAATCTTCAACCCCTAAGACCCGTTCGAAACGCCCAAACACAGCCCAAATTTACACCCCAGTCTGGTCCACCTCCCCAGCTATTGAAACGACACCGTATTGTTTAAAACAAATCCTAGTCGTCGAGGTTTCTCGATCGAACGACTGGAAAGCTAGGTTGTTTTGATATATAAGTGTCCAAATAAACACCCCCTACCCCTTCCTCGTCTCCAAACCCTCACCAGAGAAATCCACTGTCTCCGTCGTCTGCCACCGTCGTGAATCGCCTATGGCGGCGGCGAGTCTCCGTTCCCCACCAAAATTACACCATAAATTATCCTTCATCTCCACATCCCAGATCCGTACCCCTTTTCCCTCGAATCGAACACCAACTGTTCGAATTTCAAATAGAAATCTCAAACCCTAGTTGCCGCCCTGGAAATCCCAACCCCCTGCCTGGCGGCGCCATCACCAAACACCACTAAAATAACACCCTGAAACCCCTTGCCTCGCCTCATTCCAAATACCTCACTCATTCCCTTCAAATCCCAACAGAACCTCTCGAATCTCGATTCAAAGAGAACCCTAAATTCCCAAATCCTTCAATTCTAGGTTCCATGGAAGTTAGCGGATCAATTAGACCCTAGTCGTATGTTTTTTTGTGAAAAGAACATACGCTTAGTCTCCGACTGACGCGTAATCCCTGGAAGTTGAGGTCCCTATGCTTTGACTGGTCTAGGTTTTCCTTTTACTAGGTATGTGTGTGTGATTTCCAATTTTTGAAACTGTATAAAATTAATTTATTATCTTTTTTCTTTTGATGTGTGTGCGCGTTTGAATTTACCTTCCCTTTTTCTGACTTTCTGCATTTTGTCTTAAATTAATTAGTTTTCTTTTGTGTGATTAAGTGTTAGTTTTTTTTGGTTTTCCTTTTTAGTTGGGCTTGTGAAGGGTTTGATTGAACCTGTTGTTTCCCCCCTTTTCCCCACGTTTGTTTGAACTTTCTTCATCGAAATTGGGCTCCAAAGAAAAGATTCAGCCCAGAGTCTATAGACCGAGATTTGCCATTTGAATTTGAGCCAAATTGACCCATGTTTTGGGTCAGGTTTTCATAAGTAAAATACAGGGGTCCAGGGTAATAAACATGGCACTTGAGGGTAGTTTAGGAAATAGGACATCGAAAATCTTGGGTAACTGATTTTAGAAGTTTCTAGTAGGTGTCTGCTAGGAAATTCCAGATTTAACTTGGGTAGCAAGTCAAAAAATAAGGGACTAAGTGGCAAAAAGGAAAAATTAAAAAGGTCTAAAGTGCAAAACCTGGCTAGTATTTGTTGCCCTAGTAGCTTGCCTATAAAGGCATAGATAAGAGAGACCCAATTCAGATTTTTCAAGAGCTAAAAAATAGAGAAAATATAGACGGTTAAAAATACAAGGATTTTACTGTTCTATTAGAAAAATCTCTGAAATTCTTGAGATCCCCACTCTAAAATAATTCCTAAATATACAGAAGTGAAAATGTGTTGAATTTTGTTTGGTATTCAAGTGTTTGTGTCAGTTTTTTGGTTGGATTTTGATAGATGGGTTTTATTGACACTGTTGTGGTTTCAAATCTGGTTTAAATTGGCTCTCCCTGATCATCTCTGGGTTGACTTTTGCTACTGAATCTTGTTTTTGCTACTATTCTATTACTGATCATTTTTCTGTGTTGCTTGTCAAATTTCAGGTACATTCTCTTGAAATTCTACTGGATGTATGTGTTGTAATGAAGATGAAATGAAAGTTTTGAAACCATGGCAGCTGGATCTGTTTTGTTTAGTTTCAGTTTTCTTCATAATATTTATATGCTAGATCGGTTAATTGTAGTCTAACCACTCTTAGTATGATTAGCTGAATTCGTATGTTGTAGTTAAACTTTGAGATATTGGTGACATACATTTGGTGAATGCATAATTTTTTAGCATTGTTGGCATTGAGATATGTTAAACATCTTTGCTATTTCACTAGTCTCATTTGTGTGGTAAAATCTGGAATAATTTGTTAGATGGACTGAAGTTCAAGCATATGTGCATATTTAGAGATTTTGATTAGGATCTAGCTATTGAATAAGTTCTGTGAAATTCTGATAATGTGTTAAGCATGTTAAGTTAGTCAGAGATTCCTATTCGTTTTAATTGAATGTATTGTTGAATTTCTGGGTTATAATTGTGATTAAAAAAACGGTCCACAGTATTTCAATTTTAATTTTCTTTTCATGTTGGTCTAGTTGAATTGTAAGTGGTGACTGGCTTGTAAAATTGAATGTAAAAAAAATGATCCATTGAGTTAATATGGGGGTTCGAACCAAGGACCCCATTGCAAGCTGAAACGGGTCTCATTTCAATTTGGGTTCACTTATGGGCTTCAGCTTGGGTGATGGGTATTTATAAGGCAGTGCATGCTGCCAGGTCCGACGCTAGACCCAAATTTAATTCCACACCATCAGCTTCTTCCTTTTATTAAATGTAACTCCTTGGTTTAGGCCCAAACTTTGAAAGTCCTGGATCATGGTTTAATGGATTTTTTTTTAAATTGAAATACGAGCATTGGGCTTTCCAAGCTAAGTGGCAGATTCGAACTAAGGACCTCCTTAATAATTGAAATTGTCCTTGTTATAGTCTGGGCTTGATCTTTGGGCCCAAATCTTCTTAAATATTTTTTATCGGGCTGCTGGCTCATTTTGTCTTGGGCTTAGTCCCCCTTTGATCAAAATAATTGATTCTTTCCCATATAAGCCCTTTAATTAATTAATTAGAACTTTAGCTATAGTTAATGTTAATTATTTAAGTCCTTTAATTAGAGTGGAGGTGAACCATAATAGACAATAATGGTTCATGACTCTCCTAGTTTTAGTTAGGACATCCTTTAAAAAGGGAAATTGAGGTGCGCCGCGCCAAAAAAAATTACAAATGCGTGGCCCTCGTTTAAATTAATTTCTTAAAATACTTAGAATTCGAGGCATGCCATTTAGCAAATTCCATGGCCCTCACAAAGTTAACAATGCGTAGTCGCTTTAGGCACGTATTTTAATAAAATTACCTTCTTAAACTCGGGTGTACATTTCATGTGACCCAAATCTAAATCCTAAAACGTTGAATAAAATATGTTTCGGATTACGAGTGCATTTCATATGACGCGATCCAAAGACATATTTTAAACAACATTCAATCTTCCTTAAAATTAAATAAAAGCAGTAAATAATTTAAAATTGCATTATAGGTTGAACATGTATTAAAATCAGATAATAGGCCAATTATGATAGTTTAAGCGACCGTGCTAGAACCACAGAATTCGGGGGTTCCTAACACCTTCCCCCGGGTTAACAGAATTCCTTAGTCTGAATTTCTGGTTCAAAGACTTTGTCACTCCTCCTTTTTACATACCTACCCCGAAGGATAAATGTATAAGGGAGTTTTTTCATTTAAAGTAAGATTATTCGAAATTGGATTATTTATTGATTTTTAGAGTCTCCAATTGGGCGAAGATTGGCTTTTGGTGTCCCAAGTCACCGGTTTAACTTGAATCTCAAATCGAGGAAAATTTCGACTTCCCAGGTGGAGTCTGCGAACCAGAAATTCTGAATAAGGAATTCTGTTGACCCGAGGAAAGGTATTAGGCACCCCCGGATCCCGTGGTTCTAGCACGGTCGCTTAAATTATTATAATTGGCTAACAATCTGATTTTAATACATGTTTTAAATTATGTGCTTTTTAACTTTAAACCGCTTTTATTATTATTTTTAAACAGAATTACAACGTCGTTAAAACGCGTCTTGAACCACGAAACATAAATGTACCCGCGGTTTTTGACACATTCCGACTTCGTTGAGATTTGGATTTGGGTCACATAAATTTGCACTCGAGTTTAAGAAGGTAAATTTATTAAACATGCGCCTAAAAGCAACTACGCTTTTTAACTTTGCGAGGGCCATGGAATTTACTAAATGGCACGCCTCGAATAATTTCAAAGGATTTTATTCAACTAAAACGAACTAGAGATGTTTATGAATTTATTATTTCCTATGTTTGGGATTTTCATATAACTTTTCCCTTTCAATCACAAGTAGTAAACTCTCAAACGCATTACACTTAAACTGTAGACATGATATTCACAAAATATATGGTAGTGGTCAGAATGGTAATAAGGAAAATTGGTTTTACTCTTAGTACATTTTCTTTATACTGAACTTTTCCTTATCCCATTTTCAAGTTCATATGGGGAGGTTTACCATGCAGACTGGAATGGAACTGTTAAACATACAAAAATATCCAATTTCACTATAGTTCCGAGCTAAAAACTCAATTTTTTATTCACAACCAAAGAAGTAAACAGAAGAAAAAATTAACTGAGGTCGGGCAACAATTTGAAGCTAAGCAGTTATCAGAATTGCACAGAATGATGTTACGAGATGTTATCAAATTGCAAATAGGAACAGTTCATTAATAAGGAAATTGGCATAAGGTTCTTACTTCAAAGATCGTCTCCATTCCTCAAGGACAAATGCACACACCCAACCTCTTCACATGTTCCCCTTTTGTCATTACTACAAAATAATTCTCTGCATATATTGCTTCTGCTTCAACCTTGTCTTTTCTTCATTTCACTATATATTAGTTTAGGTAATAATTAACATAAGGCTTAGAGAAAGAACAAATTAGCAGAGAAATATGTACCTAGTGCTTTCTTATTATATTCCAAATTTGTTTCATTGACTCAAAATACACATTCATATCACATGGAATTAACAGAAATTAAAAACTTGAGCAGATCTAAAGACATGAAACAAAGAGTCATCCATTTCAATCACTCAATAAAGCGTAATACAAGGGACTCTTGAACTTACTTGGCTGAAGCGACAAAATATATTCCAAAATAGAAGCAGCAATCCAAATCTGGATAAATTTTAGGCAGCTCCAGCAAGAAAATCAGTAATTCCAACAACCAACGGCATTTTAAACCCAGGAAATGTGGATGCCAAAGAGCGAAAATAGGAGAGCAAACTGAAATCCTCTCTTTTATTAATTTTTTTTTCTCAAATCTCCTCTCTGGGAGCTAGCTGAGTTTTCCTTTATATATCAGTATGTGCGTTTAGATAGGAATCAAGGGAGAAAGATCATGAGAGAGGGGAAGTTCTTGGTATCTTTTTTTTTTGGGAGGATGGAACGTCGCTCAGGTCTTTTGTAGTGAGGGATCTGATTTTTGGTTTCCAAAATTATCTTTTCATAGGTAGGGGTAGGATAAAAGGTAATGGGTATTTGGGTATGGAGATTGGGCTTGGGTTGGACATATTTTGGTGCCATTCATTTGGGCTGATTTTGACTTTAAAATGGCCCAAGTTCTGAATTTAAACCCAATTAAATAAACTCCTTATTTCCCTTTCTTTTTTTTCTTTTTTTTAATTAAAAATCCTGGAAATTAAAAATATGAAATTATCCAAATTATGAAATTAAACTAATTAGCTATTCATAAAACTAATAAAAGCTACTTAATCCTAAATTAAAAGAGAAAAAATCAATAAAAGGAAAAAGTGTAAAAATGAAGCATTTTTGTAATTTTTAAATTTTATAAAACAAGTAATTACTAATTAATCCTAAAAATATAAAGATAAGACCTAAATGCTATACGTGATATTTTTGGTATTTTTCATGATTAAAATGCAAGAAAAATGCAAACAATTAATAAAAATCTATAAAATTCCTAAAATGGAAAATAATTAAGGAAAAATCTATTTTCTCGGGATTTTGTAGGAGTATTTCGTATAGGGCAAAAATCTCGTGCTTACAGCGCCCCTCTTTGCTCGGAAACATGAAGAGTTTTCGGGAAAAGATAAAGTGAGCAATATGAGGGATTTTTGCCCGTTTGAAACTCCATGAGAAGCATTTTTTTTAAAAGAGTCTGACCGAACCTTACTTCGGAGGTTGCCTACATATCCTTGGCTATAAAGGAATCAGGTCAGTGTAGTTCTAGAAGTTTAGTAGCTGGAACTACCGAGAAGCTGTGATTTCGCTGTTGCTGCTGCTGTTTCTGCTTGTTGAGCTCCTTATTACACCAAAATAAAAAATAAAAAGCTAAGCTAGTTAAGCTTATCAACTATGAGTTACAAGATTCTTATCTATAAATCTCTTGAAGCTTGATCTTGAGTCTTAGCTGGTTCTTGTTGTGGACTACGATCTGAATCTTGATGCTCGCAAGCTGCAGGTGTTATTTCTTTCTGCAGCATTGGGTCAAAACGGGATCAGCGGAGCTTATGACTTCAATCAGATTTTAAGCAATCTGCACCCTTATTTGCTTCACATTTGAGTTCATTTCTTCTTGTTCTTTTCTTCTTTTATTTATTCTGGATTGAGAATCATTCCCTTGGTCATCTTGCACCCTATGTCTTGAGGTCAACCTGCTTAAGATATCAAAACAAACAAATGAACGAAATTTTCTGCCCCAGTTTTCACTAGGAAAATTTCGTGAGTTAGTTGTGACACATATCTAAGCAAAAACAATCAGGACTGTGTATCCTTGTGAATGAATCCAGGTTATAATGGAAAATGACCGGGTTATGCCGGAAAAGAAAGAAGGGTCCTCGGGTTATGCCGGGACGGAAATAAAAAAGCTCCTTGGGTTATGCCAAGGAGATCCACGGGTTATGTCGGGATGGAAAGAAAAAAGCTCCTTGGGTTATGCCAGGGAGGATCCACGGGTTATTCCGGGATTTGGAAAGAAAAATAAAAGCCCCTTGGGTTATGCCAGGGGGATCCTCGGGTTATGCCGGAATTTTGGAAAGAAAAAGCTCCTTGGGTTATGCCAGGGAGATCCTCGGGTTATGCCGGGATTTAGAAAGAAAAATCCCCTTGGGTTATGCCAGGGAGATCCTCGGGTTATGTCGGGATTTGGAAAGAAAAAGCCCTTTGGGTTATGCCAGGGGGATCCTCGGGTTATGCCAGGATATTTAAGGAATGGGGTCCTATACTACCATGATTTTTTTTTTTTTTTGGGATTTTCATTTCTTTTCTTCTTCTTTTATTTAGCAAAATGCATAAAAAAATTTGGAGAGGAACTTCCTTTTGGTCGATTCCCTGTTGCAAAGTTGTTTCAGCGCTTGCGCATTTCATTTCCTTTTTGGATTGTACTTGCTTCTTACATGGTTGCTTTGATTGCACCTGTTTTCAACAAAGAACAATTTGTTAGTTTGAAACGGTTGTTGGTTTAGTGACCTTGATCATTCCAATTGCTTGATCCCGTCCCCATTTCCGTTGAGAACTTTGTTGCTTGTTGGCTTTGAGGGTGACTCTCTTTTTAAACCAACAGGATTCAACTTTTAGGATTTTATGATGACTTGCCCGTGTAGGCTCTGGGCCTTTCACCTTTTCTGCTCTTAAGACCTTTGTTTTTTACTTTCTTTCCTTTCTACTGTCTTTGCTTTGAAGCATTAACCACCATGGACAATCGGGATTGGACTGATGCCCCACTGAGGCTTGGTATTTTCTCCAGCTTTTACCAGGCGGAGCCCTATAAAACCAGCCCTGCCACCTTTTCTTGGCAGTAGTCCCGGAATCAGAGTTAAACCGAAAGGGATTCAAAGAAGAAGTTAAGCAAAAGGCGAGCATATGAGTTTAAAGAGAAGCGTCCCTCGAGGGAAAAGAAGGACTTATCTGGGGTGTGCATGCTGGCTTCAAATGACATGACATGCTTCTTGGACTGGATGCCCGAACCACACAAACTTTCCAGCTCCTTGTGAACCCATTGATATACATTTCAAAACCGAGGAACCTTGCTAGGACTCTTTTAGTGGTGAGATGTCTTCTTTTCGACCGACAGTGCCCTTTGCGGATTTTCGCTAATCGACCTCTCTTATTTCTCTTCTCACCGTCGCCCGATAGTGCTCTTTGTGAGTTTTCACTAAGCGGACCTCTCATTTTCATTTTCTCTACTCACCATCGCCTTATGGTGCCCGAAGGTTTTCACCGATAAGACTCTCTCATTTTAGTTCTCTCAATTTGAATTGTATCATATTTCAAGAATGACGTTTTTCGCTTCCCTGCCTTTGCCAATTGATCGGAAGGACTTGAACAAGGTCTTTGGGGTAAAAAGGATTTTGGGCGGAACTACATCTTTGGAACCATTTCGGCGGATTCATGGCCAAACCATTATATCATCTGCCCCAGTTTCAATTTTGGGGGAAATTCGGATTTTTGTTTTAGTGTGACTGAACCTCAGGGAGAGGCTGCCTACGTATCCTTTCGGAATCAAGTCAAACGTAGTTCAGGCAAATAAATTTGTTTTTTTTTGTTTTTTTTTTGTTTTTCTTTTTCTTTTTCTTTTTCTTTTTCTTTTTCTTTTCTTTTCTTTTCTTTTCTTTTTCTTTTTCTTTTCTTTTTCTTTTACTTTTCCTTTTTCTTTTCTTTTTCTTTTCTTTTTCGCTGGTACTTCCGGGTTCCAAAGAGGGTCATCAAAAAAGCATAACCGGCTCAAGGGGTTTACGAAGGATTGATATTGTTTGGGGTAGCGGGAAAGAAATCCTTCGTCATCTCAATTACACAAAAGCCATCACCCCAGGAGGTCTAGACATAGTACATTTTCACTGCATCTGCGTTGACTGCTGTTTCATGATCATTTCCTTCGATATCTCCCAAATATAATGCTCCTCTCGGCAATATTTTTCGGATGATGTATGGACCCTTCCAATTAGGAGCGAATTTTTCTTTTGATTACTGGTGATGAGGGAGAATGCATCTTAGCACAAGTTGTCCCATTTCAAAATTCCTGAGCCGTACTTTCTTGTTGTCAGCGCGGGCCCTTCTTTATTGGTACTGTCACACCTTCTTTTGGCGCTACCGCACCCCGCGAAGGGCGTGGTAAAGGGAGTTTTTCCAATTAAAGGACAATCGAAACGGGGTTCGTTTATTAAGAGATTCAGAGTCGCCACTTGGGAGATTAATGGTGTCCCAAGTCACCGGTTGAATCCTGAATCGAGGAAAAGATTGACTATATTACAGTCTACGAACCAGAAATCCGGATAAGGAATTCTGTTAACCGGGAGAAGGTGTTAGGCATTTTTGAGTTTTGTGGTTCTAGCACGGTCGCTTAACTGTTATATTTGGCTTAATTATCTGATTTATGACATGCTTTAACTTATGTACAAATTTTAACTTTCAACCGCTTTTGATTATTATTATTTTATAAGAATTGCAACGTCGTGAAAACACATCTCAAACCACGTCACATCAATGTACTCGTGGTCATTGACACATTTCGACTCCGTTGAGATTTGGATTTAGGTCACATAAATGTGCACCCAAGTTTAAGAAAGTAAATTATTAAAGGCGCGCCTAAAGCGACTAGCGTATCATTATTTGGGATAAGGCCGTGAAATTTTGCTAAACGGATCATCCCGAAATCTAAGTAATTTTACAAACACATATAGAGGGCCCCGCGGCTTAAGTATTTTTGTTTGTCGAGGCTCGTCTCATTCATTATTTTTTAAAAGAATTGCAACGTTATGAAAATGCATTTCGAACCACGTCATAATCAATGTACCCGTGATTATCAACACATTTCGACTTCGTTGAGATTTGGATTTGGGTCATATAAATGTGCACCCGAGTTTAAGAAGGTAATGTTATTAAAATACGCGCCTAAAGAGTCTAACGCGTTATTATTTTGGAAAGGCCGTGCAATTCGCTAAACGACTCATCCCGAAGTCTAAGTATTTTTAATATATACATTTATGAGGGCCCCGCAATTTATGTGTTTGTTTAGCGAGGCTCGTCTCATTTATTAATTAAAAGGGCAAACCTAAAAGCAACTACGCGTTGTTAACTTTGCGAGGCCATGGAAAGTTGTTAAATGACACGCCTCGACCTAGCAGGTTATTAGCGATAAGCAATAATAAAATGCCAATTACCTTCACCTATATGTGATGTTATATCTTTCGGACAATTAATAAACTATAAAATATTTAAGACAAATAAGCTGTATATAAGAACAAAAAAAAACAATTCATTAGGAGGGCCAACGTAATAGCAAAAGTTCAGCAGCACTTATTGGTAGGCTTCTAAGGTTATACAAGGAGATTGTTTGACAGACTTGGACTTAATCAAACCCATTATGACACAAGGGGTGTGATGCAAAAGATAATAAAATCACAAGCTTCTAAGCATGCTCCTAACCACCAGAATAATAAAATCAGCATTAAAATTACAAGGACCCATTTATACCCCAATTCTCACTTCATTCTTACGTCAAACCAAGCTATTTTTCTTTCCCAAGCTTGACCGATATCAATCATTAGACCTTTAGTTTCAGCATAATCCCAACCGTTAGTTGAAGGTTCAATAACGGAATCCGTTACATTTGCTTCCTTCTTTAACCTTGGTAAATAACGTTTCTCATGTCCTTGGCAAATTACAGCACAAGAACTAACTTAAATGTAATCTTTAAAGAGAAAAACGACAAGTACTAATCTCCAGGTGCACAAACAAATGGATAATTTCAACAGCTGTACAATAAACCATTTTTATGCTACAAGTGTAAAATATACTCAAACCAAACACTAAACATATGCAACATATCACATAGAGAGACTAAGGATCAAGAAAAATGGACCTTTATTGCTTCAGTGTAAACGGGTTACAACAACAATTATGAGGACGAAACCAGACCACGATCGGAACGAAACCAATCGGATGTCACCTCGACGGAAGCAAAATCTGTCCGGAAAAGACTGTTAAATGCACCTTTGGACTCCTCACCATTTTCAACCCTTTTTCATTTTTGATAGAGTGACGATGAGTTCACTGGTTTGTGGATAGGTGAGGCGGTCGTGGAGGACGAAGATGCAACAGCTAGACGACGTGGGTCAACGACGGAAGGCTAAAAACGGACTGGTTCATTTGGTTGTGAGGAATCAGGTGGAGATGGTTGTTTGATAAGGGTGCAAGGCGTGAAGGAAGCTGGTCGTTTGGCGCGAGAAGCGGGCTGGTTGTGAGGCTGGGGGGACGACAGGACGTGGATGGTTGACGACGAGAGGGCTCGTTTGGTGTGGGAGATGACGGAAGGAGTTGGAAGCGACTGGTTCGTCGCTGGGCTGGGTTGTCGATGGATACGATGAAGCAGGTGGAGGTGGTTGCTTGGTTGACGATGGGAGATAAGGGTGCAAGGCGATGGCGTGACAGTGGTTGTTGGAGGGTGGATGCGGGGCTGGACCTTAGGGTTTTTTTTCAGTTGAGAAGATGACTGAACAGTAGTCCCTCCTCCTTAACGTTTTCTGTCCCTCCCTTGTGTATTGTATCCGTGTGTGTATATGTGAGAGAGTGGGGTGTAAAGTGTGATGGGTCTCACGTGTAGTTATGGGTCCAAAATGTCTTGTGTTCCAAAATTGTGTGTTCCAAGTCTCGTGTTCCGTCCGTGTCCCCCGTGTGTGGTGGGCTCGGATTATTATGGGTTAGGTTCGAAAATTAGGCCTAAAAACGGGTAGTTTGAACCCGAGTATTATTCTTTGCCCGGAACCGAGAATGAGAACACGATGTTATTTAATTGATCCTACGTAAGGAAAATAAAAATAATTATCAAAATGAGACTAACAATTGAAACAAAACTATTTTTGGTATTTTTCAAGTTTAAAATGACTACAAAACATCAATAAAATTATTTTTTAGTAATTTTTATTTTTATATAAAGATAAAAATATAAAGTACTATTATTGTATTTTTTAAGTTTAAAATGACTACAAAATATTAATGAAACTATTTTTTTGTAATTTTTGAAATTATATAAAGATAAAAAATAAGGTACTATTTTTGTATTTTTTAAGTTTATGACAAATACATAAACTAAAATTTATATATCTTTTTTTTGTTGTATTTTTCATTTTTGTAATGAAATAAGGTAAAATAGTCAAAATTAGCTAAAATAGCTATATTAGGCCTAAATTAAATATTTATGCGAAAAATCTTGGGGAGGGTCAAAAATCATGCGTCTACAGCTGCCCCTCTTTGACTGGAAACACAAAGAGTTTTCAGACAAAGAACGACTAGACAGGTGTTTTGACTCGACCCTTATTCGGAGAGATTAAACTAAAGAGAAGGGAAGAGGATGTGACCGAGCCCTGGTATCTGAGCTGCCTACATATCCTTAGCTATGAAGGAATCAGGCCACGCGTAGTTCGGGGGTGAGTGAGAATATGGAGTATGTCGAGGTGGAGAGCCAGTCGAGGTGCCGTTCCGCCGAGGTTCCGGTCCGTGGTCCTGCCATTACATCAAAAATCAAAACATGAAAAAGACTAACTAAGCCTACCAGCTACTAGTTACAAGGTTCCTATCTATGAGTCTTCTGAAGCTTGGTCTCGAGTCTTGAATGATGCTTCATGTGGACTCTAATCTGAGCATTGATACTTGCCAGTTGTAGGTATTAGTTCATCTTTTTCGGCTTTCTGGATCAGGACCAGAACCAGGTATGCAGTTCTTGTGACCTTGACCATGTCTTGGGCAACCCCATCTTCATTAACTTCTGCATTTTTTTTTCTTTTCTCTTTTTTTTTTCTTTATTGTGACTAACTTTTGTTGACTCGAACTTGAACTGATTACTTCCTTCTTGCTTCTGAATTTGGATTTATGCTGGGGATTTTGGTGCAACCTTCTGCCTTCTGGTGGGTTACAGATTTCAAGACCTGAAATATAAAGACTGAAAAATATTCTCTCGTTATACAGGTGGGCGCCTAATTGCTAAGCCATGAAATATATTCCCTTGTTATACAGGTGGACGCCTAATTTCTAAAGACATGAAAAGTATTCCCTTGTTATACAGGTGGGCGCCTAATTGCTAAGATATGAAAAGTATTCCCTTGTTATACAGGTGGGCGCCTAATTGCTAAGATATGAAAAGTATTCCCTTGTTATACAGGTGGGAGCCTAATTGCTAAGATATGAAAAGTATTCCCTTGTTATACAGGTGGGCGCCTAATTGCTGAGACATGAAAAGTATTCCCTTGTTATACAGGTGGGCGCCTAATTGCTGAGACATGAAAAGTATTCCCTTATTATACAGGTGGGCGCCTAATTGCTAAGACATAAAAAGTATTCCCTTGTTATACAGGTGGGCGCCTAATTGCTAAGACATAAAAAGTATTCCCTTGTTATACAGGAGGGCGCCTAATCGCTAAGATATGAAAAGTATTCCCTTGTTATACAGGTGGACGCCTAATTGCTAAGATATGAAAAGTATTCCCTTGTTATACAGGATTGCGCCTAATTGCTAAGATATAAAAAGTATTCCCTTGTTATACACGTGGGCGCCTAATTGCTAAGATATGAAAAGTATTCCCTTGTTATATAGGTGGGCGCCTAATTGCTAAGATATGAAAAGTGTTCCCTTGTTATACAGGTGGGCACCTAATCGCTGAAGACATGAAAAGTATTCCCTTTTTATACAGGTGGGCGCCTAATCGCTAAAGACATGAAAAGTATTCCCTTGTTATACAGGTGGGCACCTAATTGCTAAGATATGAAAAGTATTCCGTTGCTATACAGGTGGGCGCCTAATCGCTAAAGACATGAAAAGTATTCCGTTGCTATACAGGTGGGCGCCTAATCGCTAAAGACATGAAAAGTATTCCGTTGCTATACAGGTGGGCGCCTAATCGCTAAAGACATGAAAAGTATTCCGTTGCTATACAGGTGGGCGCCTAATCGCTAAAGACATGAAAAGTATTCCGTTGCTATACAGGTGGGCGCCTAATCGCTAAAGACATGAAAAGTATTCCGTTGCTATACAGGTGGGCGCCTAATCGCTAAAGACATGAAAAGTATTCCGTTGCTATACAGGTGGGCGCCTAATCGCTAAAGACATGAAAAGTATTCCGTTGCTATACAGGTGGGCGCCTAATCGCTAAAGACATGAAAAGTATTCCGTTGCTATACAGGTGGGCGCCTAATCGCTAAAGACATGAAAAGTATTCCGTTGCTATACAGGTGGGCGCCTAATCGCTAAAGACATGAAAAGTATTCCGTTGCTATACAGGTGGGCGCCTAATCGCTAAAGACATGAAAAGTATTCCGTTGCTATACAGGTGGGCGCCTAATCGCTAAAGACATGAAAAGTATTCCGTTGCTATACAGGTGGGCGCCTAATCGCTAAAGACATGAAAAGTATTCCGTTGCTATACAGGTGGGCGCCTATCTTCGTTAACAACCTTTAGAAATAAAATGCATTTTGGCAATAATTTATGAAATGTGTATTTGACAATGTTTATGCAAGCAAGACCACTCGGGTTGAAGATAAATTAAACGTCCTTTTTAAGGAAGGATTCAATTCAATATCTTATTTGAGGGCGGATAGACCCATAGTATCATATTCGAGGGGGGATAGTCCCATCATATCCTATTCGAGGGCGGATAGACCCATAATATCCTATTCAAGGGCGGATGGTCCCATCATATCCTATTCGAGGGCGGATAGTCCCATAATATCCTATTTGAGGGCGGGTAGTCCCATAATATCCTATTCGAGGGCGGATAGTCCCATAATATCCTATTTGAGGGCGGATAGTCCCATAATATCCTGTTCGAGGGCGGATAGACCCATCATATCCTATTCGAGGGCGGATAGTCCCATAATATCTTATTCGAGGGCGGATAGACCCATTATATCCTATTCGAGGGCGGATAGACCCACAATATCCTATTCGAGGACGGATAGACCCATAATATCCTATTCGAGGGCGGATAGTCCCATAATATCCTATTCGAGGGCGGATAGTCCCATCATATCCTATTCGAGGGCGGATAGACCCATCATATCCTATTCGAGGGCGGATAGTCCCATCATATCCTATTCGAGGGCGGATAGTCCTATAATATCCTATTTGAGGGAGGATAGACCCATCATATCCTATTCGAGGGCGGATAGACCCATCATATCCTATTCTAGGGCGGATAGTCCCATAATATCCTATTTGAGGGCGGATAGACCCATCATATCCTATTCGAGGGCGGATAGACCCATCATATCCTATTCGAGGGCGGATAGTCCCATAATATCCTATTCGAGGGCGGATAGACCCATCATATCCTATTCGAAGGCGGATAGTCCCATCATA
>MU671449.1:0-15651 GCA_026770625.1 Nicotiana glauca | reverse complement strand
TTTCTTTTCAAAGTTTCAAACTTATTTGTAACTATTATGTATAAACCTTACTTGCTTTCTTCTACTCCTTTAAAGTTACAATTAAGCATGGCCGGGAACCACACTAGTGGATCTTGAGGGATGCCTAACACCTTTCCCTCGAGATAATTTCAAGCCCTTACCCAAACTCTGGTTTTCTTTCAAATCTTCTTCTTTTCTTTAAAGTGTCCTAATGCACTATAATCATTAGGTGGCGATTCTTTAAATTTCATAACCCGATTTCTCAAAAGGGAATAAGAGTTGTTTTGTCCATAATGTCGTAAACCCGATTTCTTTCTTTTAGAAGGGGAAAAAGGGGGCGTCGACAAGCACCACTTTTGGAAACCTGTATTTTGTGACCAATGCCTCCAAGTAGGTCACTTATGTAAAGTTCAACCACAACCTGTCCAGCAATATCCAGAAGTTCAGAGACAAAAGAGAGGCCCAAAAATAGTGGAACAAGTACGGAGAACTAAGAATTTAAGGGACAAACCTAACGAAGGTAAGGGGCAGTTGCAACAGAAGCAAGATCAAGGCATGAAAGGCAATGATGTGCAAATAAAAGTGCATACTCAGTATCCTGCTATCCTTAAAGATGTAAATGCCTAGACAATTAAAGAGGATCAAATGGCAGAAGCTGCAAAGAGTAAAGGAAAGGCTACAATACCCCAAAGTCCTCCACTGGAATATAGTAACTTTCCACTGCTGGGGCTACACCACTTAGAAATTCCTTTGAGATACTCAGTACAGATGAGCAGAGAAGTGATACCACCATGCCTCTAAATAAAGGGGGGGGGGGAGGGAGCAAGTACCTCTCAATGACCTCGTGCATATGGAATGTGAGAGGCATTAATAAGAGGTACAAACAAAAAGAGCTCGGGAATTACCACAAAATTACCAAAATCTACTTAGCAGGATTATTGAAGACAAGAGTTAAGCAACATAATGCACAGAAGATTGCTCGTCCACTTTTAGAAAATAGGCTTGTCCATGGTACCTTCATAGGGGCATTCCCTATAGGATTTATGCTTGTGTTTTCCAAATCCATGGCCTTCTCACTTAGATTCTTCAAAATTGGTCGCTTCAGAGTTGAATCCTCCTTTAGAATCTCTAATGGTGAACTCACTCCCCCGGGTTACTATTCAATTGGATTTCTCCATTAGGGTTACAGTACTCAAGCCCAATCCCTTTGGTGTTGTTGCTGGGTTTTCCTTTATGTCTAATTGTGTGCTGATTTCACTATCGAAGCTCGTCCAATGCTTGCATGGTCAGGATTGTTCCCCTCTATACTTTGAGTTTGCTTTGGATGTCTGTGGATACATCCTTGCACCAATTGCACTCTAAACAAAATAATTTGTACAGATTTTGGTCGTCCCCTTGCCCTTCCTCTGCCTCGTCCAGGTCCCATGGTATTCACAGTGGCGTAGGTTAACTACCGTGCGCCGGGAGCTTGGTGAGAAAGAGTTTATTCTCTAACGTGGTGTATATTTAAAAGTACGGTAGTTTTTATGAAATATTAAACATGGAATAAATAAATAGATTTGTATTACTTTCTCAAACATGCAACATACTATTTTAAAATTTAAACAATTTCGTATAATTCTAAAATTAAATATTACTAGTATGAACAAATGATAGATTTAGTAAAAATTAATTGCCTAAATAAGTTATAATTGGAAGTGCATATTTTGTAATTTATATAAGTTACATGATTCGTATATTATCATTTCACGTATGAAATAATGTGTCAATTACTTAAATCTGATGTAAGAATTATTAATAAGGAGATTAGAAATAACAACTCGTCATTATTAGAGAAAATACATAATCTAGTTCACTCATTAATTTCAACTAGTATCTATAAACGTGCGTTGCACGTTAATAATGACACATGATAATTTATTTATTTATATGAAGGAACAAAAAATAATTAATAAGAGAAATTTCATGTATAATAATACAACAATCATTTAAATACCGAAAAATATTATTATATTAGCCTAATACATAAATTTTAAAATAAAAAGACATCATCAAAACTTACAAAAATGATCAATTTTATCATGTTAGTTAGATAATTATGTATCATAGTTTAAAAGTATTTAATGTGATGGTATTTTCACGAACACTTCTTTGTGGACAATATTGTTTTTGTGTATATTTCCTCCTAATGCTTTGATTGCTCTGTCTTAATCAAAACTCTTATTGTCGATCTCGATATCCCTCTTGAAAGTGCAATATACAGTTGTTCGTGCAAGTAAACATATTGCGGTAAAAATAGTTCAATGTTTAGGATGTTTGTCCTTGTGCTTATCTGTTATATTTGCAAAACACAAGCATACTAAAAATTATTTTCGCACAAATTTAAAAGGACATTCCTTAGTTTCAGAAGACGAAAGTTGAATTCATGGATAAGAATATACTTAGAAGCACATTGACCAGTATCATAATTTTTGCATGTATGACGTTATTGTCAAAACTTCTATATACCATCTGTGTGTTATTAAATAAGCTATTCGGTGTTTCTAAATTTTTCAGTAGCATGACGGACATATTTTTTTAAAATTAACCTATATACAACGGAAGATCAATTTTAACTTAGTCTGTTATATATACAGTGATACTAACATACGTAACAAACAATAAACTTGACAACAAACATGTATGGTAGATGGTCATTTGGTATTAAAGTATTTGAGTATTCTTCTTGGTAGTAATTATTGGTATCATTTTCTGCTAAGCCAAAAACTGAAAAATATTTTATTTTTATTATTAAATTTTGCAATTAATCTTTTATTTAGTTGATCAATATATTCATTTCTGCTAGCTAAGATATCTTCTTAATTCTATCGTGTGATTTGCACAAATTGCATTTTAATCTAGTGATTGAAATATTTCTCTTATTAAATGCACTACTATTATCATTGGGATTGATAAACAAGTGTTCAGGAAAAATCAAATCATCTTTTATTGGATGCTCTTCTTCGTTTCTGATATGAAGCAAGAAGATACTGAATACTGGATATGTTCTCACTTTATATTTCTTGTCAGTTGAATCTTTTTCATTTGAGACAGAAGTATAACTTTGGCAAGCTAGCTTTTACAGTCTCTGTTTTTGTCGATTTTGGAACTATTGGTAGTACTTAATAGAAATCACCTCCCAAACTGTTAATTTTTCACCAAATAGTTCATTAATAAGAACTCAAGATCATTATTTTAATCGTTTGACTCTTTGCCATAAGTGTTTTACCCCATATTATTAATTTTTGCTTCTCTTATAAATTTAGCATCGTTGCTCTACTTTGATATATTTGTGATGGTTATTTAAGTTGTTTGATGAGGGATATCAAATCTAAAGTGGGTGGCCTCACAATAAAATCGTTATTGGTACACCACTTGCTATTATTGCTAATAGTGTCATGCCTCTTGATATGATATTTGTAAGTAGTGCATGACATAAAAATATTATTTCGATTCTGTCGGAGGCATCTACAAAGAATAATCCCATTATACCGAAGTCGACTCTTTATAATATAGTCTCGAAAGCTTGTTCTCGATTAGGATTTAGTTTTGATTGTGCTTCCTCATTCACTTGTATAACACTTTGATTCTTAATAATTTACTAATATTTTTACTTTGTGTTCTAACGCTCTTTTTATGGAATAATTTTATGTCTCACAAGGTTTTTTTTTAACTTGAATAAGAAATTTACTCATATGATGAATTAAAAATAATTGAATTGGATTCTCTTACTAAATAATTAACTAAAAAATTTAATTATTTGGTTTTAACATTTAATTTATTCGATGTTGATTCAAATCTTAGTATTAGTTCATCTCTTGTTTTGAATATTTAATATTTATTATAATTTTATCCACTATAAATTTTATTTTCAAAGAGTAAAAGATTGATATGACTTTTCACTTTTAGATCTTTATATTTATAGAATCATTAGTGGTATTGACTCTTACCAACTATTTTATTCTCTTTCTCACACATTTATTCTTAAATATTTTCTCAGTTCTTGTTTAAAAATTGGGTATTTTTTTCGATATTACACGAAAAATTGATTAAAATATATTATCTGAGTAGGAAAATAGTTCAAATATAATATAAAAATATATTATCATGGGGATATTTTTTTTCAATTTCAACTCTTTATGCAGTCCATTTAATATTATTTTTTTGGTATTGGACATTATGAAGTGGTAATGTATTGCCAATACGGAGGATTCTTATAAAATTAATTTTATTAAACCTTCCTACATATTTTTAATAAAAATTTAATAGACAAAATTTTATTAGTTTTTAAAATTTTAAATATTAAAAATTAGCAAAGAATGTATTTTAGTCCAAAAAATAAGTTATTGCAGTTATGTCCTTTCTCTTTGAGTTCTTCCAGTTAATATTTTAGAGTTATTATAGATATAGATAGATAGAAGGAAAAAGATATTGAAATTATAAGTTGACACTTGATATTTATTTTAGAGTTTGTAAGAATTGAGTTTGCAATTTATTTTTCGAAACTCTTAAGAAAGTGTATCTTTTATATGTTTTCGAAATAAAAAGTATTTTAAAAAAAATATATTTCTAATTAAAATCTTAAATCTTAAGAAAAATCTAAAGCTTTGAAAACTAATTTTTGAGTTTTTAAGAAAATTCAAAAATTGAGCGTAGAAATCTTTAAAAAAATCAAAAGGAATTATTTTTCTAATAACTCAAAATGAGTTTTCAACCAATATTTACAAAGTGGTGAAATAAAAATAATATTTATTTAAAATTCGAAAGATAAGTACCACCTAAATTCTAACAAAGGAGTGATCCATGCGTGAGGCTTACATGTAATAATAAATCTTTATGCCCGAAAGTAATTATATTAATAGAATTTCTAAAGGTCTACTATGTCCTAAAACTAATATGATTATAAAGCTAATATCTATAATTTCGGTTATGTACTTCTATTATGAGTTATTATGCTTAATATTATAAGGTTATTTTTGTAAACCGACATTGTATTCATATTTTTATAATAATATAGATAGATATAGATATAGATAGATAGAACTTAGCTTTTTTGTTAATATTTGCCAAATTGATATAGGAGAATGGTAGGACAATAGCGTACCACTTCCATTAGAAATTAAAAAAAAAAAAAAGCTCCACTCTCAAACCAAGGACCAAATTGAGCATACAAAAAGCTTTAGGGACTAAGATGCATTATTCGTTCCTGAAGCGACAAATCAACTGGGCCCTAGTTTTTGAAGCCAAAACCCCAAAAACCTACGCTCACATCACCTCTACCACCAGCTTCCTAGTTTCGCTGGCTGGTTTTATACACATTGCAACAATTTCTACAAATATCATTGGAAAAACCCTTTTGCTGAATCATAATTTCTTGCAATATAAGGCCATTTATATCTCCTGGTAATTCTCTGATACATAAAAATGCCAGCTTTATAATTTTTTTTCATATGATTCAGACCCATAAAATCGCAATAGAATGTGTTGCTAAGAACAAAGAACCATCTGGGTTTTAATTAGTTCTTTTTTTGGGTTTTGAGGTTTCTCATTGTATTAGTTTGAATCCATAATTTGTTTTTCTTGGCTTAGTTGTTTGATGAAAATGGAACATGGTTTCTGATGATTTTGATGGTTAGTGATGTTGGGGTTCTTCATTCTCGAAATGGGTATTCAACATTTTGCTAATATATTGCACTGAAGGTTAGTGGTATTTTGAGATATTGCTTATATTGAAGTGAAGAGTAGTGGTGTTTTGAGATATTGCTTGTGTATTGAACTGAAGACTAGTGGTACTGTGAGATATCGTTAATATATTGAAGTGAAGATTAGTGGTATTTCGAGATATTGCTTATGTGTTGAACTGAAGATAGTTGGTACTCAAGATTTTGCATTTCTATTGAAGTGAAGCTTAGTGGTATTTTGAGATATTGCTTGTGTATTGAACTGAATATTAGAGGGTACTCAAGATTTTGTTAATATTGAATGAAAGATTAGTTCTTGGTTGGTGTATATGTTTGAAATTGAGGGAGAGAGCATCAGAACATGCTCGCTCTGCGCCTGGTTCGCAGATTTGGAACTGCAAGTCACATTGCTGCTGCCTCGGCTATTGCTTCCTCAGGTGCTGCTGGTAAGAATTCCAGTAAAGGTTTAGTATCTAAAAGAAAGCCTTTAAAAGTAGATGAACCTGCACTTATTAAGCTAAAAAAGGAAAGGAACCCTGAGAAGTTGTTTCAGTTATTTAAGGAGAATGCTCATAATAAGGTTGTTGTTGAGAACCGCTTTGTGTTTGAAGACACGGTTTCTCGCTTAGCAGGTGCGGGCAGGTTTGATTATATTGAAAATCTGCTTGAGCATCAGAAGACTCTGCCGCAAGGTCGGCGTGAAGGTTTCATTATTCGGCTTATAATGCTCTATGGTAAGGCTGGGATGACGCAACATGCTGTAAATACCTTCTATGACATGCATTTATATGGTTGTCCACGGACTGTTAAGTCATTCAACGCTGCACTCAAGGTTTTGACTCAATCTCGTGATTTGAAGGCGATTGAGTCGTTCCTGTGGGATGTTCCTGAGAAGTTCTCCATCAATATAGATATACTTTCAGTAAATACAGTCATTAGCTCATTTTGTGAAATGGGTATCTTGGAGAAGGCTTATTTGGTCATGGTTGAGATGGAAAAGTTAGGTATAACGCCTGATGTTTTTACATATACGACACTTATATCTGCCTTCTATAAAGTCAACAGATGGCAGATTGGTGATGGATTGTGGAACCTCATGGTCGGTAAGGGATGTATGCCTAATGTTGCTACCTTTAACGTTAGAATTCAATTCTTAGTAAATGTAGGGCTTGCTTGGGAAGCTAATAAATTGTTGCTGTTGATGAAACGTATTGGGATAACTCCCGATGAGGTTACGTACAATTTAGTGATCAAAGGCTTTTGCCGAGCAGAGAATCTTGATATGGCAAAAAGAATCTATTCCGCTTTATGTGGTGCAGGCTTCAAGCCAAATGCTAAAATCTATCAGACCATGATTCATTACCTGTCTAGAGCGGGTGAGTTTGATTTGGCATATTCAATGTGTAGAGATAGCATGCAAAAGAATTGGTTTCCAAGTCTGGATAGTATTAAAAAGTTACTTGAAGGGCTGTGCGAAGATGGTACGGAGGAAAAGATGGGAAAGGCTAGATTTTTAATCATCCTGGCTAAGAAAAAGATACCTCCTTTCTCATCAGACGCTTTGAATGTGATGCAGTCAATAAAAGCTTGTAGTTAAAAGTACAGAAACGTTAATTTCTGCTCACTGGTTTAGCTGATTTTTCAGCAACTTGTATAATCCACAAAGCTCCATTCTCTTTTTGGTGAAGCAGAGGTGATTAGCTATTAGTTCAATGGATTATGAGCCTCTAAATTGAAGATAAGTTGTAATTTATCATGAAATAAGTTCCTACTCTTTCCAGAAAGTGCAATGGGACTGAGAGATGTTTGGAAGTACACCGGCAACCTAATTTGTTTGGTAAGTTTTGTCTTCCATTTTTTTATGACTCCCCCTTCCATTTTTTGTTATTTCTGCTTCAGTGTATTGCTATTGTTGATTTTTTTTTCTGCATATTTCCCTTCTTGATTCCTGCATCTCTTGTTCTAAAGGGGTAAGGTTTGCGTACACTATACTCCCCAGAGCTCACAAGGTGGGATTACACTGTGTATGTTGTTGTTGTTGTCCCGCTTATATAGAAACCCCTTCTGGCAGACGTATTCATTTATATGTTTGCATTTGTATTTCTTTTACTTTTTGAAGCTCAGACATTAAGTTGCTGTGTTTGAAGGGAGTGAGATGTTTCTTAGAAATTTCTATTTTTCTTGGTGTATTTGGGATGTTAAGGGTATGCAGCAGTTTCTCCATTATCATCTCTCGACAACTACTGCAGTTAATAAGTATAAAAATGTTGCAGTATGATATAGTTGATTGATTATTTATCTTCACTTGTCTCTATACTTGGGACTGAGTGTTGTGTCCCACTAGATTGTTGTGGTGCAAGTTAAAACTCTTGTATTACTTGATAACGGAGAAATGGAAAGAGTATATCTCTCTTGGTGTACCATTGACATGTGTATATATACACTCGTGTAAATATCACACTGACACTGGCAATAACAAATAATCAGACGATTAATAATCTTAGGGAATGCCACAAAAAAGTTGACCCTCTGATATAATTTCACCAAATTATCATGTGTGCTGATATAATTGAACTTTCAAGTTGAGACTTACCGTAGCCGTTTCCTGCAAGGCAGCTAGTCGACGTGTTACTATCATAATATGGGTATTAGATGGACATCTAATGGCTATGGGTTTTTGTTGGATATTAGGATATCTAAGATGGAGCTGTTTTATCTTCCATTCAGAAATGATTGTCTCTTTTCTTTTTTGTCGGTCTATCGGAAACAGCCTCTCTATATTCACAGGGTAGGAGTAAGGTTGCGTGCTCACCACCCTCCCCAGACCCCACTTGTGGGATTGCACCGGGTTTGTTGTTATTGTTGTTGTTGTTGTTGTTCGTTGACAAAGTTCCTCCCAAATAAGAAAGTTTCTTACACTTTTTTCCATTCAATTCCCCTATCTTTCAGCATTCTTTTCTCCTTTTCTTTACTGAACTTATTAGATTTGAAAACATTGTCTGGGATTCTGAAGCCCAGCAGTCTACTCATGTCCAATACAGAACTGACTGGCTTCTAAATTTCGAAATGCAGGAAAATAATCCAGTGTTCTCATGTTCCTCGCCAGAGAATATACCATTACAATGGATCAATTTGATCGTGAGTTTGAGCTGGTTGGTTCAAGGTACTTATACTTCAGCTATTTGGTAAAATTTAGTTCTTTTTATAGAAATAAACGAGTAAGTGGTATTTAGTTTTCTTTCCCCTTTTTTCTTTCCAAGAGAAGCTTGCTGCAACTACGTAGTTCTAGAAAAAGAGGAAGCTGGAGCACGAAAGTCCCGATCTCTGCTTCAATGTAGAACCCCCTTTTCTTTCATAGTTTCCCCTTTCTTCTCCGAGTCTTTGAGGTCTAATACTGATTATGGCATGTGCCAGTTGTGCGTAGCTGATTTAAAACACTGAACATGATTTGATAAACAAGATTCTGACCATCTGTTCTTACACTGTAACATCACCTCTCAAATATGGGCAGGATTCCTCAATATTTGGGCGATGCCTATTTCTCCTATTGCTTTGCCAGCTTTTTGGTGCAAACTTTTTTAAATGATGCAGATGATATCATTGACCTAATCGCCCTGCACTCCTTGTAAAGCTTTTTCAGCACAACCTTAGGCCTCATTTGGTTGCACTTAGGTTTGAATCTTAATCATTTAGATCTCAGAAATTAAATGCGTTTGTTTTTAAAGTCCGAATCTTAATTATTCAGATCTTAATCATCAAGTGTTTTTTTTTTTTTTTACTTCACAACCACTTAATGGGTCTGAATAGATCTGTATGATTAAGATCTATAACAGAGATTTAATTTCATTAAGATGCTATCATACATATTCATTATTAGTTGTCTCCATCGCTTACAATCTACCACCATGCCGCTGCCACTACCACCGCCACCACAATCATCTTCAATCATAGCTGCCACCATAATCGACTACCACCACTCACCATCCGCACCACTTCCACCATTATCATTCTCAACCGCAAACAACACTCATCCACCTCAACTACCACAACTAACTGTCCCATCACCATCAACAACCATAACCGACACTGCACATCAGTATTAACTACCACTACCCGCCATCACCTTCCTCAATCACAATTACCACCACCATCCGCCATTATTAACTATCAGCACTCACCACCACCATCCTCAATTATAATCGTCACCGCGACTAATCACCACTAGCTACTACCCTGAACTATAACCATCAACCAAATCTACCACCTACCACCTCCTCTAGTCGCCATTCACAAGCACCACTGTTAGCCATCACCACCAGCAACTACCATATTTTTAAAAAATTATATATTTTATTGATAGGATATTAGATTAATTAGTATTTTATTTGAACTTTATGTTTATTTATTTTCAAATAAAGATAATTTTTATACATTCAGATGTTAAAAATCAAACAGTCTTAATCATTTAGTATTCAGATCTTAATACACATCTTAATTTTCAGATGCGTATCCAGATTCAGATATCTTAATCTTAATACACATCTTGCTATTCAGATGTGTATTCAGATTCAGACGTCTTAAATCTTAAAAAAACAAATGAGGCCTTAGTGCTGTTAGCAGTTTCAATGAAACTATAACACTTACAAAAGAAAAGAGAAAACATTTTTGATTGATTGAATACTGCAATAGAGGTAATGTCATTGAGAAACTATCGAGGATCCATCATTTGTGAACAGACATAAATATCTATGGTGATTTTCCCTGCACATTGAGGGAAAGTTTTTTTTATAAAAACCAACAAATGATTTTTCACTTAAAAAACACACTTGCGATTTCAGAAAGAACTACAACTATCTATACATCTTTTCTTCTGTACAAACTTTTCGTACAAAAAATTTTCCACCAATTTTTTTTTTTTCCTGAATTAGCTGACCCCGACTAGCTTAGGATTGAGGTGTAGCTGTAGTTGATGTAACTTCTTCTATTCTCTCTATCTTTCCTCTCTCTTTTCTCTGACCTGTCTCATTCTTCTCTTTGATTGTTCTTATGGAGTGGTTATGGAAAAACGTAATTCCTATCATCTCTCTTCCTCTCCCGTTCTGTTACAAGTTAAAACTTATATTACTTCTTTGAAGAATGTTTATCGATGCTTTTTCCTTCTTTCAGAAAACCATCAATTATGAAATTGAAGAGAGGGTTTTCGTCGACTTCAATTGATCCAACACGGGTCACTCCAATTTCATGCTTATTTAGGATCTTTGGTAAATCATAAGAGGAGGGCAACCTTCAAAAGCTTTTGCGTATGTATGATGAATAACGAACATGTACATAACTATGAAAGGACATCCTATTAACAGGTATTTCTTTTTGCTTTTACTTTTTTGGATAAGTTCTTTTACCAGGTATCTTCAGGGCTTTTAATATGATTTTTCTGTCATTTACTGGCCAGAAAGAACTGAAAAGCAAAAGAAAAAATAAAAAGAAGAAAATAAAAAAGAATCTAACATCAGTATTTGAGATAAAGAGAGTAGCTATATGCTGTTCTGCCTAACATTTGAATGAAATTGCCCCATTTTGCAGTTAAATACATCTTGGCAATGCAAAATATAGAAATTTCCCTCTGCTTCAGCGAGAAGCACTTTAAACGGAGCAGTTTCAGGTATTTGTGAAGCTGACAGCATCCGAGTATAGAACCAGCAGTCTCCACCTCTTGAAAGACGAGGAAAGCGACTGATTCACAAAGGAGTTTTTGCTGACAGGTGATGCCATAACGTGCTCGTTCGTTTCAGTCTGCTATCAATCCATTTGATCAAACAAATAGAAACAGTCAAGTGATGCTTCTCTATTGCTGTGTTTGGCCGGCACTATGGATAACTTCTGGAGCACGGGCCTCGTCTTCTCTAATGGTTTATGAAGAAACTTATGGCATTTTCAGTTCAATGTGCACAACTGTGTGAATCTGCCAGCGCGTTAACATTGCTAGTTCAGCATCATAGAGAACCTTTAGTTATCAGGGGTTTTGAATTATACTATTTTGCAGGTATAGGCATATTTTCTTCCATATAATTTTGGCATTTTTTTTGGGTTGGGGTGGGTTGGTGGGGGAGGGGGGTTCCACTAGGAAAGCGCGTCTTGCTCTCCAATTCCTATTCTTTGTTATTTGTATTGAATTTATTTGTTCCAAACGCGAGTCATTCTTTTGATTTAGTAGAGCGAGAGTCCTTTCGATTTAGTAGAGAGAGAACCCTTTTGCAGGAGCATACTACGGTCATTTTGTTTTTTTTGAAATAATAAAAGTAGTAGTTCATTGCAGAGCGAGCATTCAGCTCTCTTTTTGTTTTATTGTTGTTATCGGGATAACCTATTTCACCAAGGAATTTTTACATTCCTATACATAGGGGTGTTCGTGGTTCGGTTTGGATCGATTTTTTTCTAAAAGGAGATCAAACCAAATAAGTCGGTTTTTCAAATATTTAAATTAAACCAAACCAATTAAGTCGGTTTTTTTCGATTCGGTTTATGTCGGTTTTTTGGTTTTTTCGATTATTTGTCGGTTTTTTTCTTAAATTAAGACACACTACCAAACACATATTCCGGTGACCACATTTTCAATATAACACTATCAAATCAATTGCTTTTTGAGAAATTTATTATTTACCAAGATATATTGATGATAATTGAATCAAATAGTGATGAATAATTTAAGGACTCAATTAAGAATATGTCATTTTTAACACGAAATGGATTCTTCCACTAAACAAAAGAAAACTACCAATCAAACTAGAATGTAAAGGTAAAGAACTATATTAAAAGTGCAAACTATTAACATTTACCAAAATTTTTTTGAAACTTCGTATAACATGTACATATATATAGGTGTAATAATAAATTTGAAATAGCTACTCCTATAATCGGTTTGGTTCGGGTTTTTGCCGATTAAAACCAAAACTAAACCAAATTTGATCGGTTTTTAAAATTCAAAACCAAAACCAAACCAAATCAAAAAGTATCGGTTTTTTTGGTCGGTTTGGTTTGGTTTTCGGTTTGGTTCGGTTTCTCGGGTTTTTATGAACACCCCTACCTATACACTATGAAACTATATTACCTTCCCTACTCAAGTTTTACTGTAATTACATTTTATATACCGAATTACTATTTATGTACATTTTAAGAGAATTAATAATAATAATTAGTGCCTTAAAATCAGTCTAACGTATCTTTCACTCCCCCCCTTCCCTTCACGTTTCTCTCTCCATGTTCCACCCCTGCCCCTCCACGTATCTTGCACAAGAGAGCAACAATTTTATCATTGACAACCATTAAAAAGCTTTAAAGCTTTGAATTCGAATTTGGGTTTTCAAAAAATATTATTTGATTGAATTGGATGTTGCAAAAAATTGAGAATTCTCTCTACTTCTCTCTCTATATCTTAATCCCTAATTTCAGTAATGTAAAGCAAAGAAAAAGAGAGCAGCAATTCCACCATTGTCAACCATTAAAAAACTTTGGAGCTTTGAATTTGAATTAGGGTTTTCAAAGATCATTATTTGTTTGAATTGGGTATTGTTGCAAACAATTGGGAATATGGTTTGAAGTTTATATCTCAATTTTGAGGGGTTTTGGAGAAGATTAGACTTGGTTTTGGCTGAATTTCAAATTGAAACTCGAAAAATAAGAAGGCCAAAATTTCACGGTATAGCCAGTTTTCGGACTGGTCAATCAAAAATAGCCAGCGTTTACTAAGTCAATGAAAAATAATCACTGTTTTGCTGCAATAGAGACCCGTCCAGCATAATATACTGGAGTTCAGTGCACTTGTGTATGAACTCCAGCATATTATGCTGGACCGGTATACTTTGCTGGCTCTAGTATAATATACTGGAGACTGGAGCACTGGTGCTCCAAACTCCAGTGTATTATACTGGACCATTATACTTGCTGGAACTTCAGTATATTATGCTGGAGTTCTAGTGCATTTATGCTGGAACTCCATCATATTATGCTGGAGTTCTAGCATACTATCCTGGAACTCCAGTATAATATGCTGGAGTTCAAGTATACTTATGCTAGAACTCCAGCATAATATACTGGAGTATTTTTCGGGTTTTGAACAATGTTTTCACTCAGATTTATCTTTACATAAAAAGTGACTAAATTTCGATTACTTTTGAAATTGGGCTATTTTTGAACGACCAGTTGTAAATCTGACTATTTTTAAAAATATCCCAATAAGAAGAGAAGACATGATATAAATTATATTTACGAAATTGTAGTAAAATTGTAGAAAAATTTGTATTCTGTTGTTTATATATTTTTCTTTTTAAGTTGTATGACATTGTAGTTATATATAACTGAGTAAAAATAATGTATGAAAATTGTAGATAAGTTATATAATATATAATTAGTTGTATGAAATTTATTTTTACTATGTATAAATCAGATACCAAATATACAAAAGACATATTGTATAAATTTTGCATAAAATTTGTATTTAAGTTGTATGTTATTATAGTTGTATTTAGCTGGGTAAAAATAATGCGTGAAAGTTGTAGATATATTATATAATATATAATTAGTTATATGAAATTTATCTTTACTATGTATAAAACAAATAAATAATATACAAAAGACATGTGTCACGACCCCAATCCCGGTCGTGATGGCGCCCAACACAACTGCTAGGCAAGCCCGGCCATTTACACTCTCAACCCGAGCATGAAGTTCAAAACTAATCATTTAAATGTCATTATCAACAATAAAGCTAATAATTTTAATTTATAGATAGATATAAGCCGAATATCAAGATAATGCTGAATACACTCCCAAAGACCTGGGGGTCATGAGTCTAGAGCCTCTAACAATACAGTGTAATAAGACTCCAATAATACATAATTTCAAAAGCTGCGGAAAGATAATAAAAAGGGATAGGGGAGGAGTCTGGTCATGCAGACGTCAGGCAGCTTCCTCGACAACTCCGAATAAACTCTGAGATCAGCAAAAGCTCAGCTAAACTCCCGGGGTACTTGAATTTGCACACATGGTGCAGGGAGTAAAGTGAGTACTTCCAACTCAGTGGTAATAGACATATATAATGACTAACAGTAACAAATCCCGAAATATAACAATGTAAAGCTATAATCAATACTCCTACACATTTAACAGTGTAATAACAACAATTAATGACAGATAACACAGGCAAGTATAGATGTATGAATGCAATGTAATGCACATGACCGCTGCGGCGCACAACCCGATCCATTTGGGTACCCGCGCTCACTGTGGGGGTTCAGACTCCGGAAGGGCTCCTACAGCCCAAGCGCAATATCATCGTAACATTCGCTGCGGTGTACAGCCCGATCCACAATCAGTCCAATTATATGCATGCAAGCCACACGGGCACAGTCAAACTTACCATTTTTAGTTCCAATTATCAGAAATTGATAATTTAGTGGTTAAAGCCTTAGAATTTACTAGCCATTTCGAGACAGTGTTTAACTCAGGACTGATATCATGAAAACATGCTAAACATCATGGAAATAATGATAATAATCCCTACGGGATCCAAATAATCGCCATATAGCCCAAATATAACCATAACCATCAAAGTAGGAGGTTTTTCATCTAATTTCTAGCCAATAACACAGTACGAACATCATTCGGTAGGACTAAGCCATAGTCCCCAATCACAATCGACCCCGCACTCACCATAGAGTACGTGTCTCGCCTCAATATAGCATCACAGTGTGATATACTGGGGTTTCAAATCCTCAGGTCATCATCTACATCTATTACTCACCTCAAGCCGGCCCCAAGACTAGTCCGCTATGCCTTTTCCTCTCGAATCTGCCTCCTCACGCGTCGAATCTGGTCAAAATCACAACGAATACATTACAATAGGCTAATGGAACATAACCCAATTGAAAGAACTCGA
>MDKF010354412.1:0-20000 GCA_026770625.1 Nicotiana glauca | reverse complement strand
GCTACTAGCACTTGCAATGATCTAGGAATTTCAATGAAACAGTACCCTTTTTTACTTTTCTAATGGATTTCTGTTATTTTTTTTTTTTTTAATTTTCTAAGATTTGAATCTCAATTTCAGATCTAGGAATTAGAAAGGAAAATCTGGGGGGAATTTTTTAATTTCTAACACTTGTTAAAGAAGTAAAGGGATTGCCCTTTTATAGACATAAATGGAGGGAATTTTCAGATTTTCCTTTTTACACATTAGTCCCTAGATTATTCCTTTTTGACCCCTTATTTTATGACTTGTGCTACAAGTAAGAACCTCTTATTTATTGAAATTTATATTAAAACCCATTCTAGAAGGTCCTATACCCATTACAATTCCTATACTACCCTTACTTCACTTCAAAAATTACCAAACCTGATTAAACTACCCTTTTTCCAATACCCAAACTACCCTTTAACTATGCTGTAATTACTATCTTAATGACTAGCCTACTTGATATGCCCAAAGTGCCCCTGAAGGCCCTTCTGAAACTATTATTGTAATACAATTATATCCAAACCAATTATTTAAACTCTGATTTGCCCATTATTTAAGAATAAACCCAATTTTAACTTTTATTAAGATCTAATGATTTGAAATCAGAATTATTGACCAAACTAACGACCAAAACAATCAATTAAACTGCAACTGAACTAATTAGTAATTAATCTAGCTAAGGAATACTAGAAATTAATTCAAACCAGACTTAACAAATGAAATGACATATTATCACAAACTAAAACAAAATTAAGAGTCTTAAAAGACCAAATCAAAATACCTAAGTATAGGATTAACACAGAACTGATGAATACTAAGAGAAATAGAATTTAAACTAGAACGAATTGAATCTAATTAAGACAGCATTATAAAAGATTTTTATAACAAACAGAAGATGAGAAACTTACCCAGGCTAAGAGAAATTCCGGCCGGCTATTTTTTAGAGAATCTTTCAAGATTCTTGACACGTAACATCCCTAATCATGTGTTTTCAAAAGAAAACACATGATTAGGGATGCCACAGTCCGAAATCTTGAAGATAGGAACTAGGGCTCTTGGCCAGAAAATTTTAAAAGAATATTTGAGAAATTCCAGGCAGATTTGAAGTGAGTGGGTATGGGGGTTGGGTAGAGGAGACTCAGGCGGTGTTGGGGTGTTATTTTGGGCGAGTTTGGGCGAGGTAGCAACTTGGCCGGAAAACCTAAAAATCAAGATTCGAGGTTTTCCGGCGAGGTTTGAGGGAAACTAATGGCAAGGTTGGAAAGAGGGGAACGAGGGGAGCTGGGGGTGTAATTTTGGGGTGATTTGGAAGTGCTAACGTTCGCCGACGGTAGGGTTCCGGCGAAAGAAACGTCACTGTTCGAAGAGCTAGGTAAGGTTTTGAGGGAAGGTGAGGCCATATTTGTGATGAAGGAGAAGAGGAGGTTTGGAGGTGTATTTTTGAGGCTGTTTGGTGGTAGATCGTCGGCGGAGACGATTTCCGGCCGGCGGCGATATGGTTGAGAAAGGTGGTGTAACGCCGACGTTTACAGAGATATACAAAGATGGGGGTGAAATGTTTTTTAGGGTTAATGAGATTTTAAGATATTTTATCAAAATTGAAGAATGATCGTAGACCATTGATTTGGCAATGATAAGCGGTTATGATTGCCTGACGACTATACGCCGTCGTTTTGGGGTGGGGCAATTGGACCGGACTGGTCTAAGCCTGGGCTGGGGAATTTGGGCTTGATTTTAGCCCAAAGATAACTAGGCAGTCCATTTTTTTTTACTTATTCCTTTTGGTTTTCCTTTTGCTTTTTGTTTTTGTATTCATTTATTTTTTTTGTATTTTTATCTTGTATTTTCCTGATTTTATAAAAAATGTAAGAATTAAAACAAACCTAATATATTTCGAAATTAAGTTATCTATTTAAATGATAAATGCAACAATTAAAAAAAATGCAAAGAAACTATTTTTGTGATTTTTAATTTTTGTTCTAAAACAAATTAATACCTAATTAATACTAACATGTGAAATTAAATTCCTAAATGCAAATGTACATTTTTGTGTTTTTATATTATCATGCAATCAATTAACACCAAATTCAAAGAAATTCACAAAAATTGTAAAATAATAATGAAATCAATTATTTGAAACTTTTGGAATAATTTGCTTTAGGGCAAAAATCACGTGCTCACAGGCCTGAAGGGCATTTTGGTCATTTTACCTAATTTCGCGTCTTGTCTTTGAATTTAATGTTAGAATCAGTTGCTTGAGATGTTATTTACGATATGTAATTGAATTGAATAGATTTGGCCATTTCGAGTCGGATACTCATGGAAAAAGTGTGATTTCGAGTTGATTTTGGAGCCGGTTTGAGGTAAATGGCTTGTCTAACCTTGTGTGGGGGACCTTTCCCCTTAGGACATGATATTTGGTAATTGAGTACCTTGTACGTGAGGTGACGAGCGCGTACTTGAGCTAAATTTTGAAAATTCGATTTTTACTTAAAATATTGAGACTGAGTTTCTTTCATATTTGCTTTATTTTACTTGCAATTATAACCCGTGTTAGATTAGAAAAGCATGTTTAGTTGAATTAACTTGCCTATTTGCTTAAGTTGCCTTGAATGTACTACGTGAAGCATGTTAGGCTAGTATTACCTGTTGCTAGTCCTTTGTACTTCATTTCTGGATGTCTTCTAGTTGTGGTTGCGCATTTATATTGGGACTACAAATGTAAGATTCCGGTAGCTCCCCCCCCCTGTTTGTTTACTTTGGGACTACAGGTTCGATTCCCGGTAGATCCCCCTACACTTTTACTTTAGGACTGCGGGTTAGATTCCCGATAGATCCCCCTGTACATTGATAGTTGGACTACGGGACGGTATCCTGCGAGATCCTTCCAATTTACACATATGATGGACTATAGGACGCTATCCCCGGAGATCCACTGGACAGTTGAGAAAAGTACTACAGGATGGTATCCTGGGAGATCCTCATTGTGATCATTGGTATATATTCTGTGTTTATTCTGTGCTTTGTGTAGTTGTTATTGTCTTTTTTAACCTGTCTATTCTCATTGTTGTACTCATTATTACTGTCAGTTTTCATATTGTTAATTCATATTATGTTGTTTGACCTCCGTAGGGACCTGACCTTCCTCGTCACTACCCAACCGAGGTTAGGCTTGGCACTTACTAAGTACCGTTGTGGTGTACTCATGCCCCTTCTGTGCATGTTTTTCATGTGCAGATCCACGTACCTCCACTCAGGCGTACTATCCTCGAGGCACAGAGATCTAGCGGAGACTTCGAGGTATATTCGCCGCATCCGCACACCAGGAGTCTCTATTCTGTTCCAGCTTTAGTAGTTAATCTATCCTTTTCTTTCAGTTGTTTAGACATTCTGGAGTTAGAGTAGCATATTACATTTCTATTAGCATGTGGTACCTGTGAGTTTCCGGGTTTTGGGATGAGATTTTTGACTTCCGCGATTTATTTATAAGATGTGTATGCCAGGTGGCACTCATATGCTTTTTTCTTCTAGTTTTGCTTAATTTAATTAAATGTTTCCTCAAGTTATATTAATTTCTGCATTGTTAGGCTTACCTAGTTGTAGGAACTAGGTGCCATCACGACATGTTCATAGAGGGTGAACTGGGGTCATGACAGGTCGTAGATGCGGCCCAGCGACCGCAAAAGAGACACCGCATCTGTAGATAAGAGGTCACAGGTGCGAAAATGTGGGTTTTAATGAAAAGTCGCAGGTGCGGTCCTATGGTCGCTGAAGCTGATTCGCTAGTCAGAAAAAGGTAAGAACGAGGGTTTGAAATCAAAACTTGGAAAAATGATTTGGAACTGAGTTGAGGGCGATTTCTTGAGAGTTTTTGAAGGAGAAACATTGGCTAACAATTTCTATCTTGATTTTGATCTTAGAACATTAATCCATTGTTGTTTTCCTCTTCTAATTAAGAAATTTGGGGGTAAAAGTTGTGAAATGGGAGAAAAGTTCCCCAATTGAAAATTCGGGATTTGAGTGGGATTTTGATGTAGGATTTTGGTGATTTTTTTTCGAGTGTGTTCGTGAGTGATCGAGGGTTCTGAAATTGTCAATTTTATCCAATGCCGGGACGTAGGCCCCTGGGACTTTCTGAGTAATTTTCTTAATTTTGCGTGTTAGCTTCGAATTAAATAGATTAATTAGTTACTTGAAGTTATATTCACATTATTCAATTAATTTTAATAGATTTGGGCCATTCGGTGTAGGGTACTCCTGGCAAGAACGTGATTTCAAGTTGATTGAGCTGGTTCGAGATAAGTGGCTTGCCTAACCTTATGTGGGGGAACTCCCCTTAGGATTTGGTATTGTTGATATATGATACGCCTTGTGTGTGAGGTGACGAGTGCGTACTTATCGCGGCCAACCCTGCACTACTATTAAGTAGCGAGAGAGGTCGAAGTAGATTTTACCCGATTTAGGGTCGGGATCGAATTCCACATAGATCTAGATATTGGAGTTGGATGTCTATCTAAAGTGGAGTTGTGTATTTGCTCCAAATTGCACTTCTGCACATTTTTGGTTTTAATTATGATTCTAATTTTATAAAATACAATGCTTAATTAAACTACTATAAGCTAGGATTAAACTATTACGAGTTGTTCAAATGATTAAAGGGCACTAGGGTAATGACTTTCGCCTAGGTGGTCAATTGATGGAATCTTAAGTCTAAAGCTAGATGATACATTTGGGGAGTATGATATAACCATTGCTCGATTCTACTCACTCTATACCTCTCGGTAGTTCGAGTGATTTTTCCATAATTGACTTTCTCAAGACCAATTGGGTATGCAAATTTGCATAAGCAATTAAGGATCAAGTCGAGTATTACGATCTCTTGGTTTAACCCTTTAATTGGGGCTATCAATTCTCTTGAGTACGCCCCAATTCCTTGTTGGACTAATTCTAGAGACTTAGGCTCTCTTTCTCAAGTAGAGCAAAAGTCAACTAAACACAAACTAGTGTTTGCAACCATTAATTTAGCAATTAAACATGGAATTAGCCCAAACATCAAACACTCATAGTCAATCAAGCTCTAAAATACAAGACTCATTAATTACCCACATTAGGGTTGAGCCACAACCCTAGATGATGGGTCTAGCTACTCATAATTAAAGAGAAAAACAAAGAAATAGATGAAGAAAAGCTCATATTAATTAATTGCTATATTAAACTTGAAGATTCAATGTTGAAATGAAGCTAAATTACTCAAAACAGATAAAATATTCGAACCCATGAGCGCAGCTTTCAGTACTAACTATTTGCCTAACCTAAAAATGGAAAAGAAGCTATATATACTAAGCTGATAAATATGGACAAAAATACCCCTGCGGGTTAGTGCGGACCACACAAGATCACATGCTGCCACACTAGGCCTCTGAACTTGAATAAACAACTCTCTGAACTTGGGCAATGCGGACCACACAGAATCGAGTGCGGCCGCGGTGGCTTCTAGTGCGATCCGCATGAAATGGAGCGGGGACCGCATTGGTCTTCAAACCTAGACTTGGAAACTCTTTGAATCTTCTCTCTGCGGACCGCACTAAATCGAGTGCGGCCGCATTGATCCTAGTGCGGACCGCACAAAACCTCGTGCGGCCGTATTTCCTTTTTGTCTGAATAGCAGCCTCTCTGCACCTCACTTGTGCGGATCGCACAGAATGGAGTGCGGCCGCACTGGCCCTGTTTTGCCAAGCTTTGTCTTGTCTTGGTACTTGTGCAAGTTTCAGTCCTTTTTGCTGGTATTTGACACCTTGTCACTTTGTTGATCAAACCTACAATCAAGCACAACTTGTGAGCCTTTTGGGACTATTTTTTACACATTCGTAATCAAAACTTGAGCATGAATGAGTGTAAAACGCATCATGTGAGCACGTGATTTTTGCCCTATATGAATTACTCCCATAAATTCAAGAAAATAGGTTTCTTTTCATTATTTGGCAATTTTGTGGATTTTTGTGGCATTTCTTGTTAATTGTTTGCATTTTGTCTATGCATTTTAATTAATAAAAAATATAAAATATATATGCATTTGCATTTAGGGTCCGATTTATATTTTTAGGTTAATTAGTTAATCAATTGTGGCAAAATATGAAAGAAAATAACGAAAATAGTTTATTTTGCATTTTGCCCTTTTAATTTACGAATTTTATAGTTTTCTTTTAATTTAGGACTTTGTTAATTTTGGAGAATGCAATTAGTTATTAATTTTATTTTAGAGTTATATCAGGTTTTTATTTTGTATTTAACAAAATTTGAAAATAAAAAAAAATAAAAAAAGAAAAGAAAAATAAAAAGAAAATGGTTGTCTTTAATAAAAGATCCAATTGTTTGGCCATTTAAAATTAATTTCCCCAAGCCCAAACCCTTTTTCCTGCAACCCGTCCTAAAAACTGGCCCAAACCCCACTTTATTCCGGTCCAGTCTCTTCAAGACCAAACAACCACGTTCCCTCTCCCCCCCCCCAAATTCAATCCTAGCTGTCTAGGTTTTCTAATCTAACGATGGGGAAGTGGGGTATCTTTAATATATTATTGTCCAAACGCCACTACCCCCCCCTCTCAGAACCCCACCGGCTTTCATCACACACAAAGAACCCCCATTAGCACTGCCCTGGACCACCGCCTGCGGCCCGCTGGAAATAGCCTAAGGCGGCGGTCGGCGTCCAATCACCATTACACCAAACATTCCTCTCCACCACCCCATCCCGTATCTCCGTTCACTTTCCTTCAAATCTACCCAGAATCCCTCGAATATCCGTTCAAAGATTGAAACCTAGCACTGCCATAGTTTCTCCGGTGGCGGCGCCACCTTTGTTCAAGCCCAAATTAACACCATCAAACCCCCATCACTTCCTCTTCACCAATCTTTACTCCTTTTCCCTAAAACCCCACCAAACTGTTCGAATCTCAAATTGGAGAAAAAACCCTAGTTCCACAAATCCAAATCCAACGGGGTTTTTGACGCTTCTAGGCTATAATGGCCTTTAATTGTGTGTTTTCACACGAAAGCACCGACAAAAGGTTGTTCTTGTCAAGAAAGTCGAAGGAGGTTTTGAAGTTGTTTGAAGTCTCTCTGTACCTTTGGGTATTTCTCTGATTTTCTTTACTTTTCTTTACTTTTCTTTCATTTTTCTTCTTTTATTGTCATCTGCTTCTTCTTCTTCTTCTTCTTCTTCTTCTTCTTCTTCTTCTTCTTCTTCTTCTTCTTCTTATTCTTCTTCTGGACTTCTTTTTTCACTTTCCCAGTGTCATTAAAGTCATCCTTTTCATATGCATGATTAGTTTTAAGAAGCTTTTCATTTTTAGTTAATTAATTAGTTTAAATAGTCTGTTTATTAGTTAGTTTCAATATTCAGAAATGTTAGTTCAATAATTGGATAAAGAAAAAAAAAAGAAGAGGCTCGAATTGCTTATATGTTCTGCTTGTTTCATTTTAATTCAGAAACATTGGTTTGATTGTGTTTGGGCTTGAGGTTTATACCTTTCAGTTCAGTTTTGGGCTGGTTGTCTAATGGATTCGACCCAGGGTCAATTTGACCCATAGCCCATTTGAGTACATTGTAAATTTTAGGGGTGTGAGGGGTAATTTGGGTAGTCTAGATTAGGGAATCTTTTGATAACAGATTTAGAAGCTTCTAGCAAGCAAGATGGGAGGGGGGGTTCAAGTTGAATTTCAGACTTGTAGTAGGCTAGCTTGGTTAGCAAGTTAGTAGTTTGAGGGATCAAGTAGCAAAAAATAAAATTAGAAAAGGGTAGATTTGAAAAAAGGAAAATCTCGTAGTTGCCCTAGTTCCGTGCCTATAAAGGCACCTTAAACTTGCCTTGCAAGGCAAACCCAAGAGATAGAGAAAAAAGGTTTCTGAAATTGCTAAGAACTCCATTAATTCACTATTTCATTGATTGTTCCTTTATGATTTCTGAGATTTTCAGCTCCTGAAATGAGTGTTGATTTAGTTAAGAACTGAAATGGTTTAATTTCAAGAGAATTAACGGATAAAATCCAGCAAATGCAAAATTGCAGAAATTCTTACTATTTCATTGAGTTTCAGTTATTTTTTTTATTCCGTTTCAACTTTTGAAACTATTTTAATTCATCCGAGTGGGAAATGGTTTGAGCTTTGTCATCAAAAGCTTGGTCTAAGTCTGGCTGGGTCGTGGGTTATTTGACATTTATTACTTGGAGCTGGTTATATATCATTCCTAGGGTTTTGAGCGCTTTTGGCTGGCTATTTGTCACTAACTTTTGCTGTTGATTACTGACACCGCTCTGCTGATACTTCATTTTCTGCTTTGTTTCTTTCAAATTCCAGGTACTTATCCTTGAGCTAAGCATGTAGAAATAGTTCATGGGTTGTTTTATTGAAGAGGGAATGGAGATATTATTTTCCTGCTACCAGATGTTCTTCCTGCTTTGTTTATTTCTTAGCTCGTAGTGTCAGTTGCTTTTCTCAGCATGTTTAATGTGAATTTGTGTTTACAGACTTTGAGTTTTAGATTAGAATTGTAATAAGGCTACTGTTAGAGTTAATGGTTGCCATGTGTTAGAGTGAATGGTTAATGGCTTGACATATATTGATAGATAAATCAGTTAGTTTTAGATATGTGATGTGCTGTTAAATTACAAGATTATGTTGCTAAGTTGTTGTAGTTAACATTGAACATGTAAGTGAAGTGGGATTATGAAAAATCAGCATGTTGAATATAGCATATTTGCTGCTGGTCTGGACTCGATTTCGAGTCTGATCTTCTGATTTTGAGCTTGGACATACTTGGGATCTCAAGCCCATACTAGCTTGGGTTTATGCAACACATATTCAGATCCACTTGCACACAAGCCTGGGATTCTATTTATTAATTTTAGGGGTGTTTTAGCTTAGTGGTGTCCAAGTTTATACATAAGTTTTTTTTAACTATGTTCAAAGGGCTGTAGGTGTAGCTGTATTTTGAAAATCAAATTTGAAAGCCTGTGAGTTTGATACTAATTTCTTTGTATGTATAAGGTCAATCAATTATGGATATAAGTTTAAAGTGTTGCATGTTACATTTTTGCACTAATTGATGATTGCACAAGCCCGTTTTATTGGTGATAGTAATAGTGCTTAGAGCACTGATTGACTTGCATATACGTTTGCCTTTATTGGGGTTCGATTTTGGGCAGCATGTGCTAGCTAATATTTGGGCTCCTCTTGGGCCTGAATATCAAGACCTTTTTCAATTTGAAAGGAAGTCCATTACCTTTGGGCAGACTCGTGATTCTTTGTCTCTAAATAGAGACTTTGACGAGCAGTTGGGCCTATCATTCGGCCTGGTGTCCTTTAGATAAATAATGGGTCCAACTCTAGGTGATGTCGGCTTCTCTATTCTTATACATAGTTCATGGCCCCCTTGAGTATAATTTAAGCTCTTTTTCTTTAAATGAGAATTGAGGTGCGCCGTGCCAAACAAAAATGACAATTGCATGGCCCTCACTTAATTAATCTTGTGTTAATCCTTAGAACTCGAGGAGCACCATTTAACAAATTTTTATGGCCCTCGCAAAGTTGCAAACGTGTAGTTGCTTTAGGCCCGTCATTTTATTAATTTACCTTACTAAACTCGGCTATGCATTTTATGTGACCCAAATCCAAATCCTAACAACGTTAAATAAAATTTGTTGCGAATCGCGGGTGCATATCATGTGGCGTGATCCAAAGACGTATTTTATAATGTTGAAATCTTCTTAAAATTAAATAAAAGCGGTTAAAAAGCTAAAATGCGCATAGGTTCAAAAATGTTTTAAAATCAGATAATAAGCCAATAATAACAGTTGAGCGACTGTGCTAGAACCACGGAACTTGGGAATGCCTAACACCTTCACCCGGGTTAACAGAATTCATTACCTAGGTTTCTGGTTCGCGGACTGTAATACTGAGTCAATCTTTTCCTCTATTTGGGATTTAAACCGGTGACTTGGGACACCATAAATCTCCCAAGTGGCGACTCTGAATTCTTTAATAAACAATCCCGTTTTGATTGTCCTTTAATTGGAAAAACTCACTTTATTATACCCTCCCGGGGGTATGGTTAAGAAGGAGGTGTGACAGCTCTGGCGACTCTGCTGGGGAACAGAACCCAGAATCTCTGGTTCAGGGTTTAAGAATTTGAGCTTAGATGAATTGTTATAGTTGACTTTATCTGATTTTGTTACATGTTTGGGCCTAATGTGCTAAATGTTTCTTTTACCACTTTGATATTCTTTGAACTGTATATAAACTGCTACGAAACCCTTCCTCTCTCTAGGTCTTCTAAATCATGGAGAAGGGTTGTCATGACCCAATCCCAAAACCTGGTCGTGATGGTGCCTCTCGTGAAGACAAGGCCAGCCAAAAGAACATCGACACTTCTTCAATAGTTACTTAGCATGAATAAGTCTAAATCATCAATAATATTATCATAAGTGCGGAAGAAAAGTGAGAAAACAGGGAACCATCCCGACACAGCCCAAAATCGGGGTGTCACAAGTCACGAGCTACTACAGAGTTTACTAGAATTCTACAAAGTCTGGATCTAGGAACAAAGTCTAGAGATAATGTAAATAACAGAAGATAAGGGAGAAAACGGGGCTGTGGACGTCAACAGCTACCTCGTCACTCCCAGTCCGCCTGGTCTGGAAGGAATCAACGCTCAGGAACGAACTCTGCTATGCCTATATCTGCACACACGGTGCAGGGAGTAATGTGAGTACTCCGACCCAATGATTAATAAAAATAAATAACGACTGAAAGCATGAAATCTCATGAAAGCACAAATAATGCTATCTCAAGCAGTAAAAATCAGTTAAGCAGTAAAACAGTAAAGTATCAAATAATTCTCTTTTAGAATAGTTAAAGACAAATATTTTCAACAAGTAAGCAATAATTAGAAACTTGCCCCTCGGGCTCAATATCAAGCTCTCAGTACAGTATCAGCCCCCCGGGCTCAGTATCAGTCACACAGTACAACATCAGCCCCTCGGGCTCACTCTCAAATCACATGGGAACCCACGCTCACTGTGGGGGTGCAGACTCCGGAGGGGCTCGTACAGCCCAAACGCTATATCATCACAAGGCCTGAAAACCTTTACGTATCAACATGAGGCCTGAAAGCCTTCACACATTACACTCGAGGCCTGAAAGCCTTCTCACATATCACTCGACGCCTGGAAGCCTCCTCACATCACTCAACATATCCCCACATATGGCCCTCGGCCTCAATCAGTCCAAAAATAATCATAAGCCCCTCAGGCATCAGTAAAACAATGGTGCTCAGCTCAAATACTAGTTCAAATATCATTTAAATCTCAAGTTTGAGTAAAAATAGCTGAGTTCATGAAACAGTGTAATTTAATTGGACTGAGTTCAAGTGATGTTTCAAATAGTGAGGAAACAGTGATGATAGTTCACAAAGGATTTCAAATAGTCGGCAATAAGTCCCGAGTATGGCAATAAGCCCAAGTCATAGTGAAAAACAACAAGTCTTAGTCAAATACGCGGTAAAATACCAATCGGGATGGACCAAGTCACAATCCCCAATAGTAAATGACCCCGCGCTCGTCATATAGCGCGTGTCTCACCTCAACATAGAACTACGTTGTGCAAATCCGGGTCTCAAACCCTCAGGAGATCATTTAAAATCATTACTCGCCCACAACGAATACGTTACAATAGGCTAAGGGAACATAACCCAATCGAAAGGACTTGAAAAACATCAAAATTCACGAAATGAGCAAAAACCAGAGCCCCCGACACACTTCTCTAAAGTCAGAAAATTTAACATCATCAGATTCCTTATCTCGCCACAAGTCTACACATATAAAAATCACCAGAATCGGAGTCCAATTGGCCCCTCAAATCCCCATTTTTCTTTCTCTTAAGTTCAAGCCCTAACCTCCATTTTTTATCTCTAATTCCTTGATTTTTCACCCTTGATTCATGTAATAACACATTACATTTATGTTTTAGGCTCAGAATTCCTTACCTCAATGAAGTCCCTTGATTCCCTCTCCGAAACCGCATAATAACCTCAAAGTCCGAAGTGAAAATGTTAAGTTCTTTCAAAAATTCGCGAAGACAGAATTAAATATCTCTGACCAGACCTTTCCACTTCTGCGGTCATTTTTCCGCTTCTGCGGAATTTACTAACTCACCCAGGATCGTTTCTGCAGTCCAATACCGCTTATGCGGTGACTGCATTTGCGGGCCGCCGACCGCTTCTGCGGAAGTCACCTCAGCACTCAAAACCACACTTGCGACACCCCTTCCGCATCTGCGGAACAGCATCTGCGACCCCTTTTCCGCAGATGTGGAAATACCAGATACCAGACGTATCAGCAATCACACAATTCCAAAATTCACCCTGTTGGCCATTCGAAATCACCCTGAGGCCCCCGGGACCTCAACCAATAGTGCCAACCCATTCTAAAACATCATTCAAACTTGCTCAAATCATCAAAACACCACAACCAGCACAAAAACTATCAAATTGCATCGGATTCAAGCCTAAATTCTTCTAAAACTTCCAAAATACGCATTTGATCTAAAACCCGACCAAAACACTTCCGAATCATCTGAAATTTTGCACACACATCCCAAATCACCTGACAAAGCTAGTGCAACTCTCGAAATTCCATTCCGACCCTCGGATCAAAATCTCACCTATCAACCGGAAATCACCAAAATACTAACTTCGCCAATTCAAGCCTATTTCTACACCGAACCTCCAAAAATCACTTCCGATCACGCTCCTAAGTCACAAATCATCTCCCGAAGCTAACCGAACCACCGGAAATCACACCTGAGCTCTCTAACTCATAGGTCAACATCCGGTTGACTTTTCCAAACCAAACCTTCCTTAAAGAGACTAAGTGTCTCATTTCCTTCAAAAACCAATCCGAATTAACTCTAACCCACCAAATACCGATAACGAAACATGAAGAAGCATCAAATGGGGGAAACGGGAGAGTAACACATGAGACGATGGGCCGGGTCGTCACATCCTCCCCAACTAGAACAAACGCTCGTCCTCGAGCTGGTCAAGAAACATACCTGAAGTCTCAAATAGGTGAGGGTATCTACTTCGCATCTCCCACTCGGTCTCCCAGGTAGACTCTTCCACGGGCTGACCTCTCCACTGCACCTTCACCGAAGCTATATCCTTTGATCTCAACTTCCGAACTTGATGACCCAAAATAGCCACTGGCCCCATATCATAGGTCAAATCTTCATCCAACTGGGCCGTGCTGAAGTCTAACACATGAGACGGGTCCCCAACATACTTCCGGAGCATAGAAACATGGAATACCGGATGAACGCCCGACAAGCTGGATGGCAAAGCAAGCATATAGGCCACCTCTCCAATCCTCCTAAGTACCTCAAAAGGTCGAATGAACCGCGAACTCAACTTTCCCTTCTTTCCAAACCTCGTAACACCCTTCATGGATGAAACCTTCAGCAAGACCATCTAACCTACCATGTAAGACACATCTCGAACCTTCCGGTCCGCATAACTCTTCTGTCGCGACTGAGCTGTACGAAGTCTCTCCTGAATCAACTTCACTTCCTCTAAGGCATCCTGGACCAACTCTGTCCCCAATAGTCTAGCCTCGCCGGGCTCAAACCAACCAACCGGAGATCTACATCGTCTCCCATACGACGCCTCATACGGAGCCATCTGAATGCTCGACTGATAACTGTTGTTGTACACAAACTCTGCAAGCAGCAAAAACTCATCCCAAGAACCCCCAAAATCAATAACACAGGCACGTAACATGTCCTCCAGTATCTGAATAGTACGCTCGGACTGTCCGTCCGTTTGAGGATGAAATGATATGCTCAACTCTACCTGCGTACCCAACTCTCACTGAAATATCCTCCAGAACTGAGAAGTGAACTGAGTACCCCTATCTGAGATAATAGACACTAGGACCCCATGCAGTCGGACAATCTCTCGGATAAAGATCCCTGCCAGCCGCTCCAAAGAATAGGTAGTACATACCGGAATAAAGTGCGCGGACTTGGTCAGCCGATCCACAATCACCCTAATCGAATCATACTTCTTCGAAGTCCGAGGCTGACCACTCACAAAATCCATAGTAACTCTCTCCCACTTCCACTCAGGAATAATCATCTGCTGGAGCACATCACCCGGTCTCTAATGCTCATATTTCACCTGCTGACAGTTGAGACACCGAGATACATAACCCACAATATCTTTCTTCATTCTCCTCTACCAATAGTGCTGCCTCAAATCCTGGCACATCTTCGCGGCACCCAGATGAATAGAATACCGCGAGCTGTGGGCCTCCACAAGAATCAACTCTCTAAGCCCATCTACATTGGGCACACAAATCCGGCCTCGCATTCTCAATACCCCATCATCACCGATGGTCATATCCCTGGCATCACCATGCTGAACTCTATCCTTGAGGACAAGAAAATGCTGATCATCATACTGGCGCTCTCTGATGCGATCATATAAGGAAGACCGAGAAACCATGAAAGCCAATACCCGACTGGGCTCTGAAATATCTAATCTCACAAACCGATTGGCCAAAGCCTAAACATCGACCGCAAAGGGCCTCTCCCCAACTGGAATGTACATCAAGCTCCCCATACTGACTGTCTTTCGGCTCAAGGCGTTGGCCACCACATTGGCCATTCCCGGATAGTATAGAATGGTAATATCATAGTCCTTGAGCAACTCCAGCCATCTCCGCTGCCTTAAATTCAGATCTTTCTGCTTGAACAAATGCTGAAGACTGCGATGATCAGTGAATACCTCACAAGATACGCCATATAAGTAGTGCCTCCAAATCTTCAAAGCATGAACTATAGCAGCCAACTCTAAATCATGAACAGGGTAGTTCTTCTCATGGGGCTTCAACTGACAAGAAGCATATGTAATCACTCTACCATCCTTCATTAATACACAGCCAATGCCAACTCTCGAAGCATCACAATAGACGGTATAAGAACCTGAAGTTGATGGTAACACCAATACTAGAGTCGTGGCCAAGGCTATCTTGAGCTTCTGAAAGCTCTCCTTGCACTCGTCCGACCATACAAATGGAGCACCCTTCTTGGTCAACTTGGTCAAGGGCGATGCAATAGAGGAAAATCCCTAAACAAACCGACGATAATAACCTGCCAACCCAAGGAAACTACAAATCTCTGTGGCTGAGGTCGGCCTAGGCCTACACTGCACCGCCTCTATCTTCTTCGGGTCAACCTGAATACCTTCGCTGGACACTACGTGCCCCAAGAAAGCTACTGAGCTGAGCCAAAACTCACACTTGGAGAACTTTACATAAAGCTTCTCATCCCTCAATCTCTGCAATACAACTCACAAATGTTGTGCGTGCTCCTCCTAGCTTGGCGAGTACACCAGAATATCATCAATAGAAATGATAACAAATGAATCTAGATATGGCCGAAATACACTGTTCATCAAATACATGAATGCTGCCGGGGCATTAGTCAGCCCAAAGGATATAACAAGAAACTCATAGTGCCCATATCTAGTCCTAAAAGCAGTCTTCATAATATCCGAGTCTTTGATCTTCAACTATTTATAGCCTGAACGGAGATCAATCTTGGAGAATACCCTCGCCCCCTGAAGCTGGTCAAATAAATCATCAATGCGAGGCAGGGGATACTTGTTCTTCACTGTTACTTTGTTCAATTGCCTGTAGTTAATGCACATTCTCATGGTTCCATCCTTCTTCTTTACAAATAGCATCGGTGCACACCACGGTGACACACTAGGCCGAATGAACCCCTTATCTAGGAGTTCCTAAAGCTGATCATTTAATTCATTTAACTCTGCTGGAAGCATACGGTATGGAGGAATGGAAATGGGCTAAGTGCCCGGCACCAGGTCAATACCAAAATCAATGTCCCTGTCCGGTGGCATGCCCGGCAAATTTGCAGGAAACACATCTGGAAACTCCCTTACAACCGGGACAGAATCAATACTAGGAGTCTCGGCTCCCATATCCCTCACGAATGCCAAATAGGAAAGGCAACCCTTCCCAACTATATGTTGGGCCTTTAAGAATGAAATCACCCTGCTAGGAACATAGTCAGTCACACCACGCCACTCAATCCTCGGAACACCCGGTATAGCCAGAGTGACTATCTTAGCATGACAGTCCAGAATAGCATGACACGGAGATAACCAGTCCATGCCCAAAATAACATCAAAATCTACTATGCTCAATAGCAATAGATCAACTCGGGTCTCCAGACCCCCAATAGTCACCAAACACGACCGATACACATGGTCTACAACAATAGTATCGCCCACTGGGGTGGATACATGAAAAGGTAAAGCAAGACACCCACGGGTTGTACCCAAATGATGAGAAAAATATGAGGACACATAAGAATAGGTGGAACCGGGATCAAATAAGACTGAGGCATCCCTGTGGGAGACTGAAATAATACCTGTAATGATGGCATATAAAGAAATGGCATATAAAGAAATGGCATCTGTCCTTCCCTGAAGAGCGTAAAAGCGAGACTGACCACCGCTCGATCGACCAGCGCCCTCGGGGCGACCCCTGGCTGCTTGACCCTCACCCCTAGCTAGCGGGGCGGGTGCTGAAGAAACTGGACCAGAAGATAAGGGCTGACCCCTCTGCTGAGATGAGCTAGCAGCTCGACGAGGACACTGCCTCCACATATACCCAAACTCTCCACACTCATAACAACTCCCGGGTGCTGGAGAATGGGACTGAAGGGAACCCCGCGTGCCAGAGTGATTGGCTGACGCACTCGGCCTAGAAGAACCCTGAACAAATGGAGCTCGAGATGAACCCTGTGATAGAAGAGTGCTGAGAGATGGATGACTCTGCTAAAAACCCTGATGACCACGACCTGAAGATACCGCACGATACTCAGAACGGGCCGACTGAGGAGGCTTTAAAGAACGACCTCTACCCTACTGGAAATATGACCCCTAGATGGAGCACCACTGAAACTGCCAGAACCTCGAGGCCTCTTGGCCTCCCTATCCTCTCTATCCTGACGGCGAGCCATCTTAATATCACGAGCAATAGCAACTGCATCCTCAAAGGAAATACCCAGAACCCTCGCTCGAGTCATCAGAACACGAAGGTGATAATTAAGTCCATCCACAAACCTCTTGATCCTCTCCCGATCAATAGGAAATATAAAGGAGGAAAGAAGAGAAAAATCAAAAAATCTCGCCTCATACTAGGTCATAGTTATATCTCCCCGTCGAAGCCACTCAAACTGCCTATGCAGCTCCTCTCTTTGAGACTGCGGTACCCACTTCTCTAGGAAGAGAGTGGAGAACTCCTGCCACGTTAAAGGCGCTACACTGCCGGCCTATGCCGCTCATACGCCTCCCACCAAGTGAAGGCAGCCCCAGTGAACTAAAATGCGTTAAATGCTACACTACTCGACTCCAAAATCCCTGCCGTCCGAAGCATACACTGACACTTGTCGAGAAAACCCTGGGCATCCTCGCCCTGAGCACCGCTGAAAGAAGGAGGATGGAGCCTACTAAACCTCTCAAGACGACGCTGCTCATCGTTTGGCATAGCTGGAACCACAAAGTCCTGAACCGGTGCAACCGGCTGAGCTGGAGCTGCTCCCGGGTCTGCAATCCCTGCACTACCTACTCAGGTGTGCGAGCAGCGGGGGTCTGACTGCCTCCCCCGACCTAAGAAGTAGCTGTTGCGGTAGTGGCTGAAACTGCCTGAGCCAGGCCAGTGCAAACTGATAATATCTGAGCCAAGGACTCCTGAAGGCTCGGAATCACAATGGGCACCACCGGTGCCTGAACATGTGCTGCTGGATGAGCCTGATCCTCAGCCGGGGCAACTGGTGGAGCAACAGGTGTTGCCCTGGCAGCTCTGCCTCTACCACGACAACGACCGCATCCACGGCCTCTGGTGCTCTTAGTGGGTGGTATTGGTGGTCGTCCCTCTCGTCCTGTAGCACGAGTCCTCGCCATCTGCGAGAGAATAGAACACAGAAGTTTAGTTCTCGAATCAACAAAGTCGCACGACACAAATTTCAAGAATAAGAAGTTTTTTCTAAAGGTTTTGCAGCCTCTCGAGGATAAATACAGACATCTCCATACTGATCTGCGAGACTCTACTAAACCAGCTCATGACTCGCGAGACCTAGTAACCTAAGCTCTGATACCAACTTGTCACGACCCAATCCTAAAACCTGGTCGTGATGGCGCCTCTCATGAAGATAAGGCCAGCCAATAGAACATCGACACTTCTTCAATAGTTACTTAGCATGAATAAGTCTAAATCATCAATAATATTATCATAAGTGAGGAAGAAAAGTGATAAAACAGGGAACCATCCCGAAACAGCCCGAAATCAGGGTGTCACAAGTCACGAGCTACTACAGAGTTTACTACAATTATACAAAGTTTGGATCTAGGAACAAAGTCTGAAGATAATGTAAATAACAGGAGATAAGGGAGAAAACGGAGCTGTGGACGTCGACAGCTACCTCGTCACTCCAAGTCCGCCTGGTCTGGAAGGAATCAGCACTCAAGAATGAACCCTGCTATGCATGTATCTGCACACACGGTGCAGGGAGTAATGTGAGTACTCCGACCTAGTGAGTAATAAAAATAAATAATGATTGAAAGCATAAAATCTCATGAAAGCATAAATAATGCTATCTCATGCAGTAAAAATCAGTTAAGTAGTAAAACAGTAAAGTATCAAATAATTCTATTTTAAAATAGTTAAAGACAAGTATTTTCAACAAGTAAGCAATAATCAAAAACCTGCCCCTCGGGCTCATTATCAAGCTCTCAGTACAATATCAGCCCCACGGGCTCAGTATCAGTCACACAGTACAACATCAGCCCCTCGGGCTCACTCTCAAATCACTTGGGTACCTACACTCACTGTGGGGGTGCAGACTTCGGAGGGGCTCCTAGAGCCCAAGCGCTATATCATCACAAGGCCTGAAAGCCTGTACATATCAACATGAGGCCTAAAAGACTTCTCACATTACACTCGAAGCCTGAAAGCCTTCTCATATATCACTCGAGGCCTGGAAGCCTCCTTACATCACTCAACATATCCCCATATATGGCCCTCGGCCTCAATCAGTCCAAAAATAATCATAAGCCCCTCGGGCATCAGTAAAACAATGGTGCTCAGCTCAAACACTAGTTCAAATATCATTTAAATCTCAAGTTTGAGTAAAAATAGCTGAGTTCATGAAACAATGTAATTTAATTGGACGAGTTCAAGTAATGTTTCAATGTGAGACCCCGTAAAATGTTTGAGCTCAAAACCTAGTAATTTGGGTACTCAGGTGAATCTCAGCACGCTTTCCATCCGCAAACTGACAATCAGGCCGAGCGGACTATTCAGACGCTCGAAGATATGTTGCGAGCTTGTGCCTTGGATTTCAAGGGAAATTGGGATGAGCACTTGCCACTTATAGAATTTGCCTACAATAACAGCTTTCATGCAAGCATCCAAATGGCCCCATTTGAGGCATTATATGGACGAAGGTATAGGTCTCCGATTGGGTGGTTCGAAGTGGGTGAAGCAGAACTGATAGGGCGAGACCTTGTGCACCAGGCTATGGAGAAAGTTAAAATCATTCAGGAAAGGATGAAGACCGCTCAGAGTCGCCAAAAGTCTTATGCGGACGTTCGTCAGAGGGAATTGGAATTCCAAGTTGGTGATTGAGTGTTCCTAAGGGTATCCCCTATGAAGGGAATCATGCGCTTCGGGAAGAAAGGTAAGCTGAGTCCTAGATATGTCGGACCGTACCGAATTGTTCAAAGGATAGGGCAGGTGGCCTATAGGCTGGAATTGCCTATCGAGATGTCATTAGTGCACCCGGTGTTCCACGTGTCCATGTTGAAGAAAGTGGTTGGGGATCCATCCACCATCGT
>MU671446.1:0-20942 GCA_026770625.1 Nicotiana glauca | reverse complement strand
ATAAATTTCGATGGGAAAAGAATCATTCATGCAAAGTATATTATATAATGCAAGAATTATACAATTCAAAAATAAAAAGAACCAACTCAGATGGAGAGCGTACTATTATTTTCATTCAATTGTATATAACTTTTAATACAAAAATTTTAAATTACACTATACATATATATCATGCATCTTGAATAGCAATTTCGATGAGAAAAGAACTACTCATGCAACATACATATGCAATGCCAGATTATTCACTCCAATAATTAAAACAGACCCAACTCAGATGGAGAGTATACTGTTAATTTAAGTCAAGTGAACATCATTTTTAATAGCTCTAGTTCCATTGATCCAACATGTATACTCAGATGGAGAGTAAGTACACGATATCAATTACTAGTATTTCACCTAGTGAGCTTACAATAAATTTATCCGATATGGAGGAAGACCTAAAGTCAACGCATAAATTTATTACTCACTTGAAATTAATAGTGGAAGACCATAGAAATATATTTCTATCACCACTTAATCATGATTGTATTTTAGTTACAAAATTGATTCAACCCTTTAAGCTCAGATGGAGAGTTAATACAGGTTATCAATAACTAGTAACTATAGCCAGTGAGTTCATAATAAATTTATCCGATATGGAGGAAGACCTAATGTCAACGCGTAAATTTATTATCTCACTATAAATAAAAAAATAGAGACCATAGGGGTTTATTCCCATCACCACTTTATCACAACCACGAACTTTTCTCTGAGGATTAAGTTCCATAATTTAAAAAATGCTCAATACCCCATTTAAACAATCTTAAAATGCTAACATTAACGTTTTTCACTGCAAAGCAGTGAGTATTGTTTATGAGCTATTTCTGATAAACCTACCAAATTTCAGATCAATCCGAAATCGTTGAAATTAGAATCTCCAAAAATTGCGACCCAATTTGAAAAATTACCATTTTAAGAATTTAAAATATGACATACATTCTTATCATATACCAATTCATGTCAAATTAACATGTTTTATCATGTTCCATATTAGACATAAATAAAATAATTGAAAGAATGACTTTTTGTATGTAAATCACATTTTAATCCGCCAAATCTTCGAAAAACTCATCTAAACGATCCTGAATCGTCAAAATACGATGCAATTCACTGTATAACAGTGAGTTCGTCTTAAATGATCGTTTCTGATGATCCTACCAAATTTCAGGTCATTCGGAGCTTGTGAAATTCACGATTGCCAAAGCTAGACCAAATTCGAATAAATTATCTTGGCATATTTAGGATTAAATCCATGTGATTTGCATTCTTACTATATATCATATCAAGTTAAACCATCATGTTTCAGATTTAACACAAATATAGCCGATATATAAGAATAATTTTTCATATTTATAACAAATTCAATTTAATAAACTGCATGAAAACGCATCTAAACAACCTCAAAATGCCGAAAAATAGCATGATTCACTGCTCAGCAGTGAGTTTTTCTCACTAGATCGTTTTCGATGAACCTACCAAGTTTCAGGTCAATCGGAGTTCGTCAAATTCATGATCACCAACCTGTAATCAAACTCGAAAAATAACTGTTTTAAGCAGTTTCATGAATTAAAATAATTATGATATTGATTTCCATTCTCCTTATAATTATACTATGAGCTCAAGGCGTCTATTATGTTCTTCCTATTTCTAGGATATACAATATCTCCTTTTGCAATAAATTATTCTTTTATTAAATACACAAGAACCTGAGATATTATATTTTCTCCTGTTCAGTGAAAACCCCAATATCTCTTCTCATGGATAGAGTTGGTCTCACTAGTACCCAAAAATAAAATTCTTTTCCTAGTTAGGAACCTCCACCACTAATGTAGATTTATCAAGGATAAAATTCACATGGTACATTAAATAGATTTTCATGGCTCAAATAAATAGATCATTTTGTAGATCCTACTTATTAATCATAATGCTCAATCCATGAATAAAAATAATTTCACTTGTACAAATTTATTAAGAATTTTTCATGAGTTCAAATAAACAAACTACTTTAGTAGTAACTGTTTATTACTCACAAAATTCTCAATTTACAAGTGAAGATACATGTAACTCATAAAATTATTTTATGGCAGATTATGGACCACAACTTAAAAGCCATGCCTATAATATAAAACTCATACAAAATATCGTCATATTTCACTTAATTACAACCTCAAACTAGAGAACAAAATTTTTCATCGAAAATCCAAGACTAGCAATCACGCAGGGCATGAAAACATAAACTAAAATTTGAGAAAAAAATTTCTACGCACCAATATGCCAAATGCTCCAATCATTAGTCATCCAGGATATCAAACAAATGATTTCACTTTCTTACAAAATAATTATATCATTATACAGTATCAAGTATACCTTGTACGACCTAGTGAATAAAATCTTACACCTCTATTATTGAATTTAATTCAACAACATATCTATTTACTAATAGCTAATGTGTAAACCCATTATATTACCAGTATTTAATAATGGAGACCATGGGGAGTCACCCACACCACCATTAAATTAAAAACGAATTAAAATTATTAAAAAATAATTTCCAAAAAATAAAAAAACGTCCAAAACACAGTTCAAACGACCTCAAAACGCCGAAAAACGCCATGATACACTGCTAAGCAGTGAGTTTTTTTCACCACGTCGGTTCCGATGGAACCACCAAATTTCAGCTCAATCGGAGTCCGTCAAGTTCACTGACCTCTGAAAATACCGGCTATTCGGTCAAAATCAGATTTTGCGTTTTTCTAGGGTTTACCCCAAAAAATTCAGATAATCTCAATCAAATATCAATAAAAAAAACAGATATCTCATGATTACAAGAATAATCCAAAATTTTGTACAGTTAATTCACAAAACAGCAGTGCAGTTTTCTAGAAAACCACATATCCATGTAATTCAAAAAATGCACAAAAACACAATATTCTTGTTTCATGAAAAGCTTAGTTATCTAATTAGATGTGAGTGGGCTCTAATACCAATTGATGGATTATAATAAGCAGCGGAAGCAATCCCAGTATCAAAATCACATGTAATTTAGACAACTAGTATAAACGGGATTTCACGGGTTACCTCTTGAAGCGTGAACATATCTCTTCTACCACGTGAGCCTTCAGTTCCATAACATCTCAATGGAATCTCCATCAACTGCACAATCGTGATCCTCGAACGTTCCACGATCTTCTACTGTGTTACCCAAATAATATAGAAAATAGCAATTTTGTGTGGGCAAAAATTCTAGGAAAACTTGGCTGAAAATTTCAGCCATCATGTGCTCTCTCCTCTAGGTGGAAAACCTTATGTATTTATATCACAAGTTTTAAGGGTTAAGACCCTTTTCTAAAACCTGTTGGGTTTTCTTTTCCACCAGAAAAAGGATTCCTTTATTTCCTATTATTTAGGCACAATATGGACCACATAATTTAATTAACAAGGCTCCAATTATGGAATTAATTTCTAATTTTCGAAATTAATATCTACCATAATTAATTACAAATTATTCCACTAAAAATTCGTAATTGCACTCCTTATCCAATTTCGAAATTCATCCATTAAATCTTATTTAACTCCCCATGTTAAGATTCAGATACTAATCAATTAAATTAAATTACTGACGATTTAATTTATTGATTATTTCCTTTAGACTTTCGCTTAACTTATTTCATGTATCGGATACAAAATCCACCGGCCGGGTTTACACATGAAAACTTATAAGCTTTCATAAAGGTGTATCATCAATCTCTAAACCGAGACATGGATTCCATCAACTAACTATTACTTCGCCAATGTACATTATTATTATCCAATTTACCAGGCATATTGACCCACGAAAGAATCTCGCCTTTTAATAAATCAAAACAATAATAATATACACAGCTAATAATAATTATATCAAGATTAAGAGTATAAGTACATTTAATGGCTAGAGAGTTTATTTTATTAAGTCAGTATAAAATACTTATCTCTACTTGGTCCGTTCAATACATACAAAATATACTAGCACAAGAAGTTGGAATTAAACCATTCCCATAATCAAGATAAATTATATTTAATCTTGTGCTACAATCATTCCTAATGGTTTGTCCAATTCCATTATTAGATTGTGAACTCAAACTTTATACTTATAAGAACCGATGATTTAATCTTTCGTGTATAAGCTAAACTCTATACACTAAATCATCTACTATATAAGCAAAGGACACAGACTAATATATGATCTATTTAAAACTTTATTAAAACTGAATAAATAATTATTTCATAATAAATATTATATGTAAACCAAACTCATGGTTAATAGTATATATCCCAACAATTACAGATCAACCATACTCTTTTGAAGAAAATCAAAACTGCATCCAATCATAAAAGACATCGATGCACTCTACACTATAGGTATTCATTACCTTCATGTGGATCCAATATGATTGTTTTATTTGTACATATGCGAATAATTCGTTGCTTATGCCTACATAACTATCTACATAAAACAAGGTCAAGTATATCACCATCTACCATCATTGGTACCACGTGATAATAACCCTTGTTACTTTCAACTATACTTCTTTGATACAGATAATGAGTTGGGCAATCGGAAATCAAAAATTAAAGAAGGCAACCTGTCGGACAGACTCGTGAGAAAATAAAGGCAAACAATGGATGGAAATCCATATGCACAATTCTTTCGCCAGCTAAAAGATTATACCACATTTCAAAATTTGCAGCTTCGAATTGCTGCAAATGCCTCTCTAGATCAACGAGTGTATAACACGCCCTCGGTAGATCAAGTTGTAGCAATTTGGATAGATGGTAACAATCCAAATATACCCTTCGACCGAGAAATAATTGTTCATGAACATTCTGGGAACAAACATCGCGTCAAGTACTATTATGGTTGTTATGATCCACTGCAATATCCGCTGTTGTTTCCAAGAGGCAAAGGTGGGTGGCATCAAGGAATAAGGAAACAAACAAAACCACAACATCACACAACCATCTCCACCACAACTCTGGGCGGTAATATTCCAACATTTATATCAGCAAATTCAATATTTGCTAACGAAGACCAAGGTAACACATCTCAATACAAATATACTATAATTATATATGCTTATATATAACATACTTATTATAACTTGTAGATGTGCACCGCGAAACAAAAGGCGCTGTTTCTTGCAGAGAATATTATTGCTATAAGTTACAAGTACGGGAATCAGAAAGGTCCATATTACTATATTGTGGAAGATTATTGCAGCAATTTGTGGTTGACATGTACATAAAATTAGAAACGACGAGGCTTAAATATTTCAGAAAAGAACAATCCAATTTTAGAAGAGAGGTTTATCAAGGTATAGTTGATAGTATTATGGCCGGAGAATCTAGAAGAGAAAAAATTGGCCAAAGAGTACTACTTCCAGCTTCTTTTATTTGAGGTCCACGAGATATGCGAAGAAGGTATATGGACGCAATGGCTTTGGTTCAACATTTTGGAAGACCCGATCTATTCATAACAATGACATGTAACCCTGATTGGGTGGAGATCCAACAAGAATTGGGCAAAGGCCAAACTCCTCAAGATAGGCCAGACTTGGTGACAAGGGTATTTAGAGCAAAACTGCAGGACCTAAAAGACCAAATTTTCAAAAAAGAAATATTTGGAATTGTTGCAGCTCATGTCTTTGTGGTGGAATTCCAAAAAAGAGGGCTACCTCATATACACCTTTTGCTCATATTGAAAGAAGGCCACAAGATAAAAACAGGAGATCAGTACGATAAGTTTATATCTGCAGAAATACCAGACAAATCCAAATATCCGCTCTTGCATGAATTAGTAGTCAAGCATATGATGCATGGTCCATGAGGACAACATCGTCCAACGAATTCATGCATGCAAGATGGCCAATGCAAGTATCATTATCCTCGCTCTTTTAACAACAAATCAATGCAAGCAAAGGATGGCTATCCTATTTACAAAAGAAGAAATGATGGAAGGTTTGAGACCGTTCGCGGAATGAAAATGAATAACCAATGGGTTGTGCCGTATAATGCTTATCTGCTTACCAGATACAATTGTCACATTAATGTCGAGGTTTGCTCGAGCGTAAAGGCAATATAATACATTTACAAGTATATATATAAAGTCCATGATAGGTGTGTCGTTTATATTAAGTCTGATGATGGAGAAAAAAACATTGATGAAATCCAAAATTTTCAAGATGCGAGGTGGGTTTCACCACCAGAAGCACTATGGAGAATTTATGAATTCAATCTAAGTGAAATGCAACCTCCGGTTATTAACCTTTAACTACATCTCCCTGACAAACATTCAGGTACACAAATTTAAAAGTTACACACTTAAAATTGCTGCATATTTTGATGCAAAATTATAAATATGAATATTCTAACTTTATATCAACCCTTAGTATTTTATTGGAAGAACCGTAATTTGCAAAGTATCATCGCGTGGAACAACAACAGACAAACCATGCTTATTGAGTATTTCAAGACGTGCTCAATCGACACCGAAGCACGAAAATACCTTTATAGAGAATTCCCTCAACATTATGTTTGGAATCCTCAAGGAAAGCTTTGGACAAAAATAAAAACAAGATCTGTAATTGGTCGAATTGCAACTGGTAAAACATATAACACTAATTTTTAAATATATACAAAACTCATTCATTTATCAATTTTATTAACATATACTAAATTTTACAGCTAATCCTAGGGAGGGAGAAAGTTATTATGAGCGGTTATTACTAAGCCATGTTAGAGGACCATTTTCCTTCAATGAATGACTTAATGTCAATGGAAGAGAGTGTGACACCTTTAAAGAAGCAGTCAAAGAAAGAGGGTTATTAGAATCAGATGACAGCATATCAGAATGTTTGCGTGAAGCTTCCCTTTTCCAAATGTCATCAGCTCTCAGAAGTTTGTTCGCAACAATTTTGGTACACTGTAACCCCACAGACATTAGAAAACTCTAGGATACGTATTTCGAGGATATGTCAGAAGACTTTGGAAGGATACATGAAAACTCACCCACAACTGTTGCAATGTACTCTTAAGAGTATTAATTATTATTTGGAGAGTATGGGCAAGAGCATCAACAAATATGATTTTCCTTGCATTGATCACCAATTGCCCGAAGTTTCCAATCGGAATGCAGAGAAATTTTTGAAGAAATGTCTGTGCAAATACCCACAGAAGATTTAAAGGCACAATCAAAATTAAATCCTGAACAAGAGCAAGCTTTCAACACCATTTTGCATTCAGTCGATTGTGGAAGAGATAGTTTATTCTTTATTGATGGACCTGGAGGAACTGGAAAACATACTTATATCGAGCATTGCTGGCAAATGTTAGATCAAGAGGTATGATAGCCTTAGCAACAGCAACCAGTGGCGTAGCAGCTTCAATTTTACCAGGAGGCGTACAGCTCACTCAAGGTTTGACATTCCTCTCCAAACAAATGAAACGCATGACAAACATGTCCAAACAAAGTGGTGCTGCCAAATTAATTAGAAAAGCAAAATTAATAATGGACATTGATAAACCTTTTGGTGGAAAAGTCATGGTTTTTGGAGGAGATTTTCGTCAGGTATTACCAGTTGTTCCAAAATCTACAAGAGTAGAAATAGTCAATGCAAGTTTGGTAAAATCATATCTATGATGGAAAAAATAAAATTTATCAGAAATATGAGAGCAAGAACTGATCCAACATTTAGTCAGTTCTTACTTCGTGTTGGCAACAGAGAAGAGCCTACAATAAAGGATAATTTGATCCTTCTTCCAGAACATTTGATTGTCAAGTATAATAGAGATGGTATTGCTGAAGAATGCCTAATGAACGAAATATACCCATCACTACAAGAGAATTCTAACTCTGCAAAATATGTAACAGAGAGGGCTATCGTAGCAAGCAGAAATGAGCATGTTGATAAGCTAAATGAGAGGTTGATAGATATGTTCCCAGGTGAAAGCAAAACATTTATTAGTTTTGACTCTGCAGAAGATGACACCAATAATTATTACCAGGAAGAATATCTAAACACTTTAACACCAAGTGGTCTCCCCCCGCGTAGGTATTCTATGATACACATCATGATTTATAAATATATTTTGTTCCTCCACTATTTCTTTTTACTTTGCCTCAAGCATACACACCTGGAACATGCAATAAAAATGATTTTCCTTTTAACTTTTAATTTCTTATGCAGGTTAGTATTGAAGGATAATGCACCCATAATGCTACTCAGGAATCTAGACCCTTCAAATGGCTTATGTAACGGAACAAGAATGATATGAAGAGGCTTTGACAATAACGTTTTACATGCAGAAATCATGATTAGTCACTGTGCGACAAAGCATGTGTTTATACCATGCATTCAGCTTTCACCCCTTGAAAATGAAGGATATCCTTTCAAGTTCATTCAGAAGCAGTTTCCAGTACGTCTTTGCTTTGCCATGACAATAAATAAAGCACAAGGCCAAACCATTCCCAATGTTGGCTTGTATTTGCCACAACATGTTTTTTCGCATGGACAACTGTATGTTGTACTTTCAAGAGGGATATCAATATCCACAACAAAAGTTCTCGTCATGACACAACAACCAACACGTACAAATGGAACATATACCAAAAACATCGTCTACAAGGAAGTGTTAGGTACGATACAGACATCTAACATATTTGCAACGAATAACATAAGTAATTAGATTATTATCTATACTGCATAACTAATTAAATTGACTGATTTTACTTTTTCGGTTCAGACGACATATAATCATTGAAGTCCAATAGTCAACTCATAAAATAGAAAAGTCATGATCACAGAGGAGTATGGAATAGGAAGCTAATTTTATATGACATTTCGCAACAAAAAGGAGTATTCGAGATGTTGGTGTTGCACGACGTCTCAAAGGGAAACAATACAAACATTTATTCCTTCAAACTCCAGCAGCTTCTGAGGTATGACACTAATTTGAAAAAGTACTTGTAATTACAAGAGCTTTTTTCCACCTTCTATCTACCTTTATGATAGTTCATCATTAACCAAATATATATGCAGCATGCCTCATGACTTGGTGTTTTTTCCTTTAACAAAATTACAGAAATTAATACGGCAAAGGAAGGAGGAAAAAACCAAACTACCTAGAGTGAAAACAATGGTGCATCTGACAAAACTCCGATCATGAAAGTAAATTGTAGTTGTTTCTATGGGAGTTAAGAACAATAGTAGCATACTAACATCAAATACTGCGAAGCTATAGTTACAGCTTTAGATAAATCGTCTAATGTAATAAGCTTAATTGCCATTAAATGTTAAATTTAAACTAATATGCACTTACACAGTACCAATTATACACAAAATGAAGTTGATGTTCCATTGTACTTTATATACGTAATACCTGAGATATTGTTCTCAACAATGAAGTCAACACATTAAGATACTATACCTTAACTTCTAAAGAAAATAATATTATCGTGATTTTATAAATTATGTACTTATTGATATTGGGTCCACGCGCAAAGCGCATGCGCAGAAACTAGTTTCTGATAAACATAAAGAAGCTAAAGACGAGAAAAAGGCCCAAAATAATTCAGTACCTTTGGAATTTAACTCAAACTAGTCCTATTTCTTTCATATGGAGCATAAACAGTCCACATTCTTTAATAAAGTGATACACTTTTAGTCTCCATGTTTGATATGAAAAAGTATTTTTCGAAAAATATTTTTTAGTTTTCTTATGTTTAGTTAGTTTAAATATTTTGGAAAATATTTTCCTCCAAATTTCAACGTTGTGTAACACAAATTTCAACCAAAAAAAGAATCTTTTCTTTTTTTTGTTGTGTAACACAAATTTCAACGTTGTTTTTGCGAGAGGACGTAAAACAATACATTAGTCCCTTTGGGTTTGTATAAATTTTTAAAAAAATTTATAAATTCTTAAAAAAAATAGAGTCTTGAAAACGTTGGGTAATTGGAGTTAGGAGGAGGGGAAGGACAGCACGAGAAACATGGGGATTTGGGAGAAGGGGGAGGGGGTAAGAACAATAGAATAAAAAATTTCTAAAAAATATTTTTTACTCTATTAACAACAACAACAACAACCCAGTATAATCCCACTAAGTGGGGTAGTGTGTATGCAGACCTTACCCCCTACCCTGGGGTAGAGAGGCGGTATCCAAATTGACCCCCCAGCATCCTTCCCTCCAAGAACTTCCCACCTTGCTTTTGGGGAGACTCGAACTTACAATCTCTTGGTTGGAAAAGATTTTTCACTAACCAACCAAACAAGGAAAAACAAATAATAATCACTCATTTTCTAAGAAAATATTTTCCTATGGAATTTGTTTTTTCATATCAAACACGGAGACTAAAAGTGTACTACTTTATTAAAGAATGTGGACTATTAGAATTCCACGTAAAAAAAAATATGACTAATTTGAGTTAAAGTCCAAAGATACTTGACTATTTTGTGCCTTTTCTCAACTAAAGACTATATATTTCAAACTTGGCGTCCAATCAATTTCTACGAAACATCAATGCCTTTATCCTATTTCGAATTTTCGACTTTTTATCTCTAAATAGTTGGTTTGTTGAAAAGGGGAGAGTTCATACATACACAAATAGAGACGAGTCTGAACATCAATTAAAAAGGTTAGTACTCAACCATGGTCTTAGCTAAACAAAGTTTATTTAACTGAATTTGCAATCGTGTTTTCTGCAATGACATTATTCAGTTTCTTTGTATTCTTTCTCCTGATTAGATTTTATGAATATTTTATACATCAGATCTTGAGAACTTGAAAGGAAGGGAAGGAACAGTTACAACAATGGAAAGAGGAAAAGAAATTGAAGGAAAAAGCGAGAAAGGGAAAGCAATCAAATTATCGGTATGTCATGTCATACAATATTTATAGAGAAACTTTCAGAAACAACTATGTTTTAGTGATTATTAGATAGTTGTAGTTACTATTTACTGCATTACTTGCTATAGCTATATTTTCAGATTTTTTAGAGTGTATTCGATGTATTTAAGCTACTGTATTCATGAATATAGTAGCATTTCTAGGCATGATACAGGAGATTACGGCTAGACAGAAAAATTATATAATACATCCGAATACATAAATTATATTAATAAAAAAAAATATGAATACATTCATGGAATATAGCGAGATAGTGAATGCAATGAAATACATAAAATACAGCAGGATATATTGAAATACAATGAAAAAAAAGACAATGAATATAATAAAATACATACAATACAACGAGATATATTGAAATACAATGAATACAATGAAATACAGCAAGATACATTGAAATATATTAACAGAAAATTTAAGTTGCTCAGCCCCCAATTTCGTCGTCTTTGTTCAAGAACAACCCTAATATCGTCTCGTTGAAGCAGCATCAGTATCCAGTCCTCGCTCGCCATCACCGTTGCCTCCGGTTGCCAATGATTAGCACGTAATTACCGTCGAAACAACGAAGGTTTTTGTTGATCCGATATGTTGCGTCAGAGAATGAAATTGGGAGGTATCAATGAATAATGGCCACGGTCGAACGGTGACGGTGGCAATTGCTCCAGCGTCCGGCTGAGGAGAAGACATTGGGAAGTAGAGAGAGAATAGATATAGGGTAGGGGATAGGAGAAATTTGAGGGGATATGAGAGAGAAAAATAACACAAAGCTTATTTTACGGCTTAAGAGCAGGAGTTGATCATAAATAGATATTTGGCTATAAAAAATCAAAAGGTAGCTATGGAATATAATTTTTTAGAAGGGTATTTATTTAAAATAAATAAGGTGTCAACCTTTGTTACAGGAGGTATTTATACTCATATTTATTACAACTAATGTTGACTTGGATATATGATTATCCAATTAGTCCTCAAAATATAATATTTACGTATAATTTTAATTGTAATATATATAGAAGGGAAGGCACCTAATTCTTATGACTCTTCCTTACAAATATGTTTCTGCCAGAAGAAACTAAAGTGTTTTTTGGGGAGAAATTTAAAAATAGCCAGATTTACAACTGGTCATTCAAAAATAGCCACAGTTTCAAAAGTAATCGAAATTTAGCCACTGTTCATGTAAAGATAAATCTGAGCGAAAACACTGTTCAAAACTCGGAAAATACGCCCGCATATTATACGGGAGTTCCAGCATAAGTATGCTTGAACTCCCGCATAATATACTGGTGTTCCAGCAAGTATAAATGTCCAGTATAATATACTGGAGTTTGGAGCACCGGTGCTCCAGTCTCGCGTATATTATACAGGAGTCAGCAAAGTGTACCGGTCCAGCATAATATGCTGGAGTTCGTACACAGATGCACCCGAACTCCCGTATATTATACGGTACCGGTCTCTATTGCAGCAAATAGTGGTTATTTTTCATTGACTTCGTAAACGGTGACTATTTTTGATTGAGCAGTCCGAAAACTGGCTATACCATGCTATTTTGACTGTTTTTTGCCACTGTCCTCAAAAATCATTTTTTCTTTTCTTATATCAGAAAAGAGAAACTCTCTTCAATTACTGTGGAGGAATTCTTAAAGCGGCCTTCTACGAAATAATGGAACTATGTTCTGCTACTCAGGTACGACGAAATTTCTTGATTATAGATCTTGAAGGAACTGTGTTTTCTTATTAGTGTAAAGATTTGTTTTTGACACTGTCACTGAATTTTAACTTGGTTACTATCAATAAATTTACCTGTAATTACATGATAATAGGGGTGACAATGGTTCGGTTCGACGGGTATTTTATAAATTTTGTACCATACCAATTTTTCGGTTATTATTATGTATAACCAAAATTAGATTTTTCGAAATCGTTCCAAACATTTCAGTTTCTCATCGATATCGGTACGGTTCGGTTAATTTTCGGTATTTTTCTAAATGTCATATAAAAGTCACTGTTAGAAGTAGAAAGCAATAAAACACGAACTTTTGTAGGACTTACTAAAACTCTCTAAATATTTTTATTGTTTTAAAAGTGATAAATTAAGAAAATATAAAAGATGACAAGAGTATAGATCCATCAACTATTCTACAATAGCGTAAAAGAAATTAAGCAAATACTATATATATATATATATATATATCACACCAGTGAAAAGGTATTAACCAAGTTGGGACTCAAGAATAAAGTTTATAGAAGATTAATATTCAAAAAGATAAATCTAAATCATATGAAAGGAAACGTATTCAACATATTGTAGTTTGCTACTCATAATCGCTAGAATACCTTGTATCTTACTAGTGAAGATGCTAAAAAATAATTTAGTTTCACTAGGAGTAGCATAATAGGTTTGAGAATTAGGATTTTGAGTTTAATTACTTGTGGCTTGTAACTATTTTCATAATTCCAATGCCAAAGGAAAAGGTTAATATTTTATTATTTTTAAACATAATATACAGATATATTTTTCATATGTAAATTTATTCGGTACGATTCGGTAATTTTTTGATTTATTTTTGCAAAATAAAAAACCTATCCTAATTATCGGTACAATTCTAGATTTATATAAAAACTTACGGTTTTATTAAAAGAAACCTAAAAATCGGTTCAGTATGGTATGGTACGGTTCAGTCGGTTTAATCAGTTTTTAAATATTCATTGACACCCCTGCATGATAACTGATAAGCTAGCGACAAGATTTATGTACATATTCTTTATACCATTAGTGCATCTAGAGTTCATAATCTGACAATGTCATCTTAATTTTATGGTGTAAGATTCATTTTCATTTACTAAGTCTTACTAACAATAACAAGGTAGGGATCCTTAGTAAGTAGTAATTGGGTTTAGAACATTAATTTATGATCATGATGTTAATTAATTACACAATAAATTCTTACTTATTGGTAGTAATACATCTGTTAGGGTTCGTCAGCTACTCATCCCTCGGAGACATCAGAGCCATCCGGGGGTGTAGTTTCACTTGGAGATCCTACCGATCATCCCTTCGAGACGCAGGTTAGATTTAATAATATTTAGTATATTTCAACACTAGTAACATTTTATACAAAAAAACACCTTATGTGTGGCTATATCCGCAAAAGTGTTTCCTTATTTCTCCTAATAATGTTTTATGTACATTCTATGCATCAGATCCTGAGTACTACAATCATGGAAAGAGGAAAAGAAATTAAAGAAGAAAGAGAGAAAGGGGAATTAGCAAATAACTTTGAGGTGTGTCATTCAATATATATTCATACGTATTAAAACTAATGTTGACTACAATAATGTTATTCAAATGTTCTAATGGTCTTCTAACATTATTAGTGAATTTTAATTATTCACGTGCAGGTAGTTGAATGAATTTATATAATTAAATTAATGGATTGATTTAAAAAAATAAATGAAACTTATTCTGCGCATATGCGGACAAATAAGAAACAAATAATGTTTGGTCTTTTGGCAGGTGTCATTTTCTGCTCTTCGCAAGGACATTGTCAATATTCTTGATTTCATAGAGAGCTTCAAGAATGAAGAAAATCAAATAGCTCTTGATGAGGATATCATTGAAATGCTGGAATTGGAGCTGGCATTTGTTTGTACATATGTACAGCTTTCTTATTCCGATTTGGAAGAGTTTGGAGGTGTAATGACTCGCAAAGGACAAAGGCTTAGAGCTCTACTTCGATCAATTTTTAATCATGTTGGCCGCGACGTGCTGTTTAAATATGACATGCATCATGGCCTTCCTTGCTTCATGGATAATATAGATGATTGTATCAGCTCACGCCGTCGTTCTGAATCAACTTCCACCATGACTGAGGAGCAGTTAGACTTGCTCCTCTTGAATCTCCGCCATCTATCCAAGTATCATGCTAAACAGGTTTTTCCAACAGCGAGTGAATATGAGATTCTTCAGAATGTATGTGGCAACATAAAAGATTTCCATGGGTTGAAAGTGAATGGTTTTTTTGAGCATGAGATTATTGAATATGTCTTACCTCAGTTTCAACTTATGGCTGAGAGAATAGGACTTTTCCTTTGGGATAGTTGGATTCATGGAGATTCTCGACTCTTCGAGCTAGCACATCTACTCTTGAAGGTTGTTCCAGTTGAGCTGGAGGTTATGCACATATGTTTTACAAATTTGAAAGCTTCAACATCAGCAGAAGTTGGAAACTTTATTAAACAGCTCCTAGAAACCTTTTCGGACATTCTTAGAGAATATCTTATTCATCTACAAGAGCACATGGTAAATGTTATTACTGCTACCTCTTCAGGGGCTCGAGACATTCATGTCATGATAGAGTTCCTATTAATCATTCTCACTGATGTGCCTAAGGACTTTATCCGTAATGGAAAGTTGTTTGAATTCCTAGCACGTGTTGGAGCACTTACTAGGGGCGTATCAGCTATTGCTTGCAACTTAGAAGAGAAATCAAGGAATGGAGAGAGTACCAATGAAACAAACGGTGCAACTCTAGGCTTGCTCGAAAATATTGTATTCTTGAAGAGAGAACTCAAAGATGTTTACCTGAAAGCCCCGGACTCATCTCAACTCTGCTTTCCCATGAGTGATGGACCCCTATTCATGCATCTTCTACTGAGGCACTTAAATGATTTGCTCAATTCTAGTGCTTATTCAGTTACTTTGATAAAGGAAGAAATCAGGCTGGTGAAAGAAGATCTTGAATTCATAAGATCTTTCTTCGAAAATGTTGAACACGAATTGTATAAAGATCTCTGGGCACGTACTTTAGATGTGGCATATGAGGCAAAAGATGTCATTGATTCAATTATTTTAAGAGATAATGGTCTCTTACATCTTATTTTCTCACTTCCCTTTACCATAGAAAAGATCAATCGTATCAAAGAAGGGGTCTCAAATTTATTTGAGAAGATTCCCAAGAACATGGGTGTCATTGTTGTGAACTCCCCCAACAAGCCAGTTGATCGCAAGTCATCAATAGCTGGTAAAATAATCGTAGGTTTTAAAGAGGAGACATACTTGATAATTAGGAAGCTCACCAGTGGACCAAAAACGCTAGATGTCATTTCGATCACTGGTATGCCCGGTTCGGGTAAAACTACTTTGGCGTACAAAGTATATAATGATGAGTCAATTTCTGGTCATTTTGATATCCGTGCATGGTGTACAGTCGATCAAAAGTATGACGAGATGGGGTTGCTGGAAAAACTTTTTAATCAAGTTGTTGGCCCAGCTTCGAAATTCGGTGAGAATATTGATGTTGCCGATAAGCTACGGAAACACCTGTTTGGAAAGAGGTACCTTATAGTCTTAGATGATTTGTGGGATACTGCAGCATGGGATAAGTTGAGAAGACATTTTCCTAGAGTTGATAAAGGAAGTAGAATTATTTTGACGACTCGAGAAAAGAAAGTGGCTATGGATGCACAACGCCACAGTGATCCTCTTGACCTTCGATTGCTAAGATTAGCAGAAAGTATGGACTTATTAGAGAAAAGGGTCTTTGGAAACGAAAGCTTCCCTGATGAACTACTGGATGTTGGAAAAAAAATAGTCCAAAACTGTAAAGGGCTTCCTTTGGTGGTCGATCTGATTGCTGGAGTCATTGCTCGGAAGGAAAAGAAAAGGAGTGTGTGGCTTGATGTTCTGAATAATTTGCATTCCTTTATTTTCAAGAAGGAAGTGGAAGTGATGAAGGTTATAGGATTAAGTTACGAAAATTTACCAGATCACCTAAAGCCATGCTTACTTTACTTTGCAAGTTATCAGAAAGGCATAGCACTTAACGTCCTTGTTTTGAAAAATCTTTGGTGTGGTGAAGGACTTGTGCAACAGACAGAGATGAAGAGTTTGGACGAAGTGATGGAGGTTTATTTGGATAATTTAATTTCTAGCAGCTTGGTAATTTCTTTCAATGAAATAGGTAACGATCGGACTTGTCAAATTCATGATCTTGTACATGACTTTTGTATAATAAAAGCAAGAGAGGAAAAGTTGTTTGACTTGATAAGTTCAAGTGCCCCATCATCATCATCTTCTGATTTAATGTCACGTCAAATAACCATTGAATATGATAAGGAGCACTTTGGGCACACCAATTTTGTCCTGTCCGATTCAAAAAAGAATAGGCACTCTGCTAAACACCTCTATTCTTTGAGGATAAATGGACACAAGCTGGACAACCGTCTTTATGATATATGTCACCTAAGACATTTGAGGCTTCTTGGAGTGTTGCACCTGGAAGGCTCTTTTATCAAGGTGAATGATTCATTGCTGAATGAGATATGCACGTTGGTTCACTTGAGGTTCTTACAGATTAAGACAGAAGTTAAATCTCTGCCTTCGTCTTTTTCAAATCTTTGGAATCTAGAAACTCTGCTGGTGGAAAACGACGGACCGCCCTTGGTACTTCTACCGACAATTTTGGATCTTGTAAAGTTGCGAGTGCTGGACATAGATGACTGTTCTTTCTTTGATTTGGATACCAATGAACCTATACTGGTAGCAGAGGACTCAAAGTTAGAGAACTTGAAAATATTGGGACTCAAGCTTTCTTATTCGAAAGACACAGAGGATATTTTCATAAGGTTTCCCAATCTTCAAGAGCTTGATTTTTTTCTCAAGGAATCATGGGATTGTTCAGCAGAGCAATATTGGTTCCCGAAATTGGACTTCCTAAATGAACTAGCATCCCTCCATGTAGAATTTGTAAGTTCAAATTCAAATGATTGTGCACCCTCTATAGAGACAAATCGACTGTGGGATTTTCGCTTCCCTTTGAGTTTGAAAATATTGGGTTTGTGTAAGTTTCCTTTGACATCTGATTCACTATCAACAATTGCAAAACTGCCCAAGCTTGAAGAGTTGTACCTTGAAGACACAATCATCGAGGGGAAAAAATGGAACATGGGGGAGGAAGACACCTTCCAGAAACTCAAATGTTTGACATTGCAGCGAGTGAGTCTTGCTAAGTGGGAGGTTATAAGAGAGGAATCCTTTCCTGCGCTTGAGAAATTACGACTGTGGGAATGTCCTAAGCTTAAGGAGATTCCGCCTAGTTTCGAGAATATTTGTCCATTAAAAATTATTGAACTGTGGAGGAGCCCTAAACTTGAAGCATCTGCTTTGAAGATTAAGCAAGTTGTTGAAGAAACGATGGGGAGGGATATTCAGGTTCTTGTTTTTAACTGATAAAGTCTTGAGCACTTTTACCCTGTGAAATTATGTGAGTATATACGAACTTATTACCTCCTTCATTTCATTATATATGGCAGAGTTTGACCAGTGTAATCTTCTTTTGCAGAATGCATGTAAGGAATTCATCCAACTTTGGAGGCTAATGATTAATCCTTCTTTTCTTCATTCTGTGGGTAAATACTCCGAAGTTTAGTTCTTTTCGAATTGTTGTTCTTGTATATTTGCCCTTTGCCTCTTCTGCATGTCTTGAATTGTTTGCATATCATATGTTACTCCTCAAGTCCAGAAATGGTGGGATAATATTCACTCAGATATTGATTACAAGGGGATGAGAATAGTGCTTTTGGAGGTGTATTTGGAGGATAGCAAAAAGGTGGGCAACAGGTCAATTTCTGGCTATTCAAATATATGAATCTAAGAAATTTTTTCATGTTTTTATATATCTTTCAAGAAATACCAACACAATCAGGTCATCGACGCACAGAGTTTTAATTGTGACGCAGGCTGGTGGAATTCACTCGTACCAAGAATCAGGCCATCGACGCATTTGGAGTTGAGACTGCTGTATCTTTGATCAAGATGTTTCAATAGGTGCTGCGGTACAATAGTTGGCCTCATGTACCACGGTAAGTGTTACTGAAAATCCTCCAGCGCCTATTAATACATCAATGCAGGATATCCCATCCCAAACTTCAGACAAATTTGAGTACTACTGGTAGCTGTGATAATATAAGGGAAGCTGAAAATTTTAATCGAAATGTGCAAGAGCCGCTAAGCTATCACCTCCTTCACTGATACATTGTCCTTTCAATACCTTTTGCAGACTGAACATGGCTATCACTGATGAGCATGCTGTTTCTGTTCTTCTGTCAAGAATCTCCAAGGCCTCTATTGTTGATTTTGATGACACAATCTATTGAAAAGTATTACAAGGGCATGAGAATATTGCCTTAGGGAGTGGCATTGTGAATATCAGCAAAGCAGTGTATGCCTATCTCCTTAAACACTGATGCATATACTTAGTCATCTGTATCTGTAGTTGCAGTTAGCTCTACATGTGTAGACAATTTTGCTGATACTCTGTGAAACAACAAAGAAGAAGCTCACACTTTCGTCCCTCTCAAAGCGACAATGCCTTGATTGTTGTTCAACAGCCCGACTCAACTGCCACACTAGTTTTGTTGATACTAAGCTTCGATAGCACTCTGTCACAGACTCACCAACTTTGTCTGCAAAAGCTAACTCATGATGTGAAAAGTCGCAAACTGCTTGTTAACTGCCCAGAAATCTCTCTCTATGTAGGCATTCAACTTGGGTTGAAGCCATGTTTTGTTGTTAGAAGTCACATTGTGCAATACGATTATCTAAAGTCATATGCCATCCTTTATCAGATTTCCTGTTCCTTTCTTTTTCCTGTTCAAAGATAATCCAAGATTTTAAGGCAGCGAATGTAAAATAGCATCACAACACTACGCCTTTGCTGTGTGCTAATGAGTTCAAGTGACATGCTTTACTTCCATTATTACTATTCAAATTTTTACTGCTTTCTACTAGTTGCTATGTACTGTAACTATTACCTACTATATAGCATGGAAAATCAACCAAATATTGTAAGGTCAAAGAAATCTAATGCGATTTATTTCAGCGACTTGTGAAAGAATGAACTATGCAAAGCACATCAAGTCCAGGCCTAAACAAAAGGAAGAGATTAGTAATAACAAAACCTTGATGAATACTGTCAATGAACTCAAAGAATCATATAACTAACAATTACGACTCAACCTCAAGCAAGTCAAGATCGACAATGAAACGTGCCGCTCAATTTAAGTTCATCTTGTATCAATATAATACCAACGAATCATATAACCGACCACCATATTTAGGATTGTGGCATAGTTGATTGATTGATTGGCCTTTGCTGCACACTAAGAATTCTCCAATTGCCTATCATTTTGTGTGATAGTTGTCGAAGGAGTTACCAAATATCTACACAAGTCCAAAACATCATACGAACTCGCTCGCGTGATCAAATCACAAAAAAAAATCTAAAACCACGAATCGAAAATCAAAACGTATGAAATTCAAAAGAAAACTCAAGAACCTCTGTAATTGCATTCAAGCATCCGAATCCTATCAAACCAACACCAAACTACACCAAATTTTACAGATAAGTTCCAAATAGCAAAACGGACCTATTCCAAGTCCCAAAATCAAATTCTGAAACCGATAGCCATAAAATCAACCTATGGTAAAACTTAAAGAAATTCCTAAACCTCAAATTGCCAACTTTTGGCAAAATAAGGCAAATCAACATAGGGACCTCCGAATTCAATTCCGAACATACGCCCAAGTCCAAAATCACAATACGAACCTATCAGAGTCATCAAAATACCTTTCCGGATTCATTTTCATAAGAGTCAAATCTCGGTCAATATTTTCAACTTAAGCTTCTAAAATAAAAATCATTCTTCTAAACCAACCCCGAATCGTTCGAAAAACGAAACCGACCATAGTACACCAAGTCATAATACATAGTATGAAACTTTTCAAGATATTAAATTACCAAACTGAATCAAAATACTCAAATCGATCGGTCGGGCCGTTACAAAGTCAAGGAGACTGCTCTGATACCATATAAAGAATAAGCAAGATAAAACAAAAGATCATTTTATTGAATGACCATGAACTGAATATATACACAACCCTATAACAGAGTTACTGAGATAGTAC
>MU671445.1:10475-21606 GCA_026770625.1 Nicotiana glauca | reverse complement strand
AAAGGATCAGTTGCAAGATTTGCTTGAGAACTATTTCATCAGGCCTAGTGTTTCACCTTGGGGTGCGCCAGTTCTATTTGTGAAGAAAAAGGATGGGTCGATGAGAATGTGCGTTGACTACCGACAATTGAACAAGGTGACGATAAAGAACAAGTATCCACTGCCGAGGATTGATGATTTGTTTGACCAGTTGCAGGGTGCGAGGGTGTTTTAAAAGATAGATTTAAGATCGGGCTATCATTAACTGAGGATTAGGGCGTCGGATGTCCCTAAGGCAGCATTTCGCACTCGGTACGAGCATTATGAGTTTTTGGTCATGTCATTTGGGTTGACCAATGCCGCAGCAGCATTTATGGAGTTGATGAACCGAGTGTTCATACCTTATTTAGACTTGTATGTGATAGTCTTCATTGATGATATTCTTGTGTACTCCCGTAGTCAGGAAGAGCACGAGAAGCACCTCAGAGTGGTTCTTCAGACTCTGAAGGATAGCCAGTTGTATGCCAAGTTCTCAAAGTGCGAGTTCTAGTTGAGTTCAGTTGCATTTCTGGGTCATGTAGTATCAGCATAGGGCATTCAGGTAGACTCGAAGAAGATTGAGGCAGTCAAGAATTGGCCTCGATCAGCTTCAGCTACTGAGATTCAGAGTTTNCACCGATATTGGTTTTGCCCACAGGTTCATGGCCTTATACAGTTTATTGTGATGCTTCCCGTATTGGGCTTGGCGCAGTATTGATGCAGAATGGCAGGGTCATTGCTTATGCTTCGAGGCAGTTGAAGATTTACGAGAAGAATTACCCAGTCCACGATCTAGAGTTGGCAGCCATTGTTACGATTCGAGCTCTTTTTAATCCTCAAGTTGTCAATTTTCAACTTGATGGTCATAGAGACCTTTCGGTGTGAGGCCCGGAGGCTTTGCTTAGCCTGCGATAATGGCACTTACACTGTTTGATGTGAGACCCCGAGGCTTTTGTAGGCTTTGTTTCCTATTGTTAAGGTCTTATTGATTATTTTGCCTGACCCATCGTTGGTTCTAAAAGAACCTCAATTTCAAGTCGTAATCGGCAATGTTTTGAACACCTCGGAAGGTTCATAGCCCATAGGTCAAGTAGATCGATGCTTTTTTGATTTTTTGAGTCAACATGGTCGGGACTCATTTTTTGCCTATTGAGAGAAGCATATGTTTTAATCGGTTCGTTCCGAAGTAGATTCGGAGGATTTTTTAGCAACAATCAGGCATCTTCGAGTTGCATTTTTTAGGCTGTACCAGCCGTTTCAACCGTAGTCGTGTGCATTTGGACGGGGCCATTTTTTATCCTGAGAGGCAGTTGTAGGCGTTCACACCGAGGGTATGCCCTTTAGGGATTCTTACAAAGTGTAGCCTAAACTGCAAGATTTTTTATACCTGTTGAGGTCTTACAATTTTTCCATCCCTGTTGAGGTTTTATAGTTTTGCCATGCCTGTTGAGGTCTTACAGTTTTGCCATGCCTATTGAGGTCTTACAGTTTATGGAGATTAGATCTGGTTTTGCCGAGGCTGCCCGTTAGGGTCTTAAAATTTTGAATTTTTTAGTGCGTGGTGATTGGCGACAGTCTCCGAGTCGTCGAGTTTGCTTGAAGACAGCTTTTCACGGAACTATTTCTGGGGGCTTGGTTAGCCCGGAGTTGTTTTTCGGGGGCTTGGTGAGCCCGGAGTTTTGACCCTGGGGTCGTCCGGATGTTGGACTTCCTAAGTCTCCGAGTATCTCGGGATGCATTTCGTGGAGATGCCCCCATCGGGGGCATGCTGTGATTTGTCTCTTTTTGCAAAGCAAGGCGTTGGAGATACGCTCTGATTTATTGATGCTATATATGTGTTGTCGAGTTGGCTCGACCAGTTTTTAGGCCAATTCGGGCTATTTTGCTGATTCTCATGTTGCTTTGTTTTTGTTTAGGATCCTTTCTTTTCTCCTAAAAGAAAGGGGTGTTTTTTGATTTCCTGATATAATAATACATGTTCTTGTCTTAACGAGATTTGACTACTTTACCCTTTGGCCTGATACATCATTTCCCCATACGGATCTTTATTCAGCGCTCCTCTGAGTCTGGTAGATTTCAAGATGGATGCTCCCAGCCGCTTTGGGGGTTCACCGTAAAGATGGCTTCAAGTGATTTGTGCAGAGTTTTATCACCTGGTGGCTTCACGGGCATTGCCTCATTAAAAACATTGCCGATAAAAACCCATCTTCTTTTTGGGATTAAAAACTCGGTCTAAGGAAAAGAGTTCAACGGGCGCGCCTTTATTAGGAGTCCTCAAGGCTTTCGGGCAGTTCTTTCACGAGGGTTAATTTCTATTTTGAAAATAAAATAAAAGAAATAGAGGTACCTTGAGATGGGATACTTCTGGCTGTTTACTTGCTTTGATCGTCCGAGGTCGGGCATGCGATGTGGGTTTATCTTTGCGTTTTGTAAGACTTGCCCGGGGTTGAGCCTTGATTGGCCCGTGGGTTTATTCGGGGGCGGAGGCAAGGGGACCGAGAGTGCATCGTGTATTGAGAACATTTCTCTCGTCGCGTGCTGCTCTCCATGGATGGTTTTGACCATGTCCTTTGTAGGATATTTCATTATTTGGTGGAGAGTGGACGGTACTTCTCTCATCCAATGTATCCATGGTCGTCCGAACAAGGCGTTGTACCTCATGTGCCCTTCGATGACGTGGAACTGGGTATGTTATGTTACGCCGGCCACGGTGATGGGTATGATGATCTCTCCTTTCGTTGTTTCGCTCGCCATGTTGAAACCGTTGAGGACTCGAGTGGCGGGTACGATTTATTATGTTAAACCGAGTTGTTATATTACCCTTGACCTGATAATATTGGCCAAGCTACCTGGATCCACGAGTACACATTTTATCTGGAAAGAATTTACAAGGAAAGAAATTACCAAAGCGTTGTTGTGAGGCTGAGACAAAGCATCTGTATCTTCTTCGCTGAAGGTAAGGGCATCATCGGGGATGTATCCTCAAGTCTGTTTCTCCTTTGTGATAGATATTTTTGTTTTCCATATGATGGGTTATTGTGGGGTATCAGCGCCGCTCATGATCATATGGATGACATGTTAAGGTTCGTTTACTTCATTCTTCTTGGTTGCCTCCCTATCTCGAAACTGATTTTTGGCCCGATCGCTGAGGAATTCTCAAAGGTGCCCTTTGTTGAGCAGCCGGGCTACCTCTTCTCGTAGTTGATGGCAATCCTCAGTCCGGTGGCCGTGTGTTTTGTGGAACTCACACGTCAAGTTGCAATTTCTGTACGAAAGATCCAACTGTATTGGTTTGGGCCATTTTTTATCTCGAATTTTGCTGATAGCGAACACGATGTCCGATACGTCGATGCTGAAATTGTATTTAGATAAGTGAGGTACGTTGACTGGTCCCATGTTTTGGTCAAATTGGTTCGCGTTAATGACCCTCTAAGATATCGTTGTGGGGCAGATTGCGCCTTGGGGCGTTTCTTCTGTCTTCGAGGTACGGCTGATACAGTTCTTTGCTTGTCTTCGTCTCTTTTTTCGAGAATCTGCTTAGGTACACCCAGCCAGATGGGGCCCCCCAGCTGGTCATCCTCTGCCCTGATCTTCAATTGATACCGGTTGTAGACGTCCAACCAGGTTACGACTGGGAATTCGATCAGATTTTGTTTCAATTGTTTCGAAGCCATGGAGCTCTGTTCATTCAGGCCTTGGGTGAAGGCCTACACCGCCCAATCGCCGGAGACTTGTGGCAACTCCGTTCATTCCATCTGCAACCGGGACATGAACTCCCACAACATCTCGTTTTCTCTTTGCTTGATTTTGAAAACATTGGACTTCCTTGTCGCTACTTTAATGGCTTCGGCATGTGATTTTGCAAAAGAGTCTGCTAACATGGCGAATGAGTCTATGGAGTCGGGGGCCAGGTTATGGTACCACATCATGGCCCCCTTTGAAAGCGTTTCTCCGAACTTTTTCAATAGTATGGATTAAATATCGTCACTCTTTATGTTGTTTCCTTTACTGTGCAGGTATACACAGTGAAGTGTTCGTTGGGGTCGGATGTGCCGTTGTATTTAGGGAGTTCCGGTATTCTGAACTTCTTTGGGATAGGTTTCGGCGCCACTTCTTCAGGGAATGGTCTTTGAATGAATTTCTTTGAATCTAGACCCTTAAGGACTGGAGGGGCGCCAGGGATCCGATTGAACCTAGAGTTTAGGTCTCGACCCTTTTATCGGTGGCTGCGATCATTTTCTCTCCCGATTTGATCCTTTTGGTGAGGTCCTCTAGTAATTTTATGATAGTGGGGTTAGCCACCGACTCTTTGTTGCTTGACCTTTTGAGTACCCGCTCAGCGGGGGGAGCTGTATCTAGTGCCACTGTACTGAGGGTTCTTGAGTGGCTCTGTAGCTGAGCGATTGCTAGTTGTTGTGCCTACAACATTTCAAAGATAACATGAAGTCTAACTTCCTATTCTTCTCGGGACGGGGTTTTTTGCGCTCCCAGTTGGTCGTTGCGTTGTACGCTTCTGTCGGTGTGAGACGTTTCGTCTACTTACTGAGCGTCCTACGAATCTACATCTACTGGGATGGTCCGGTAACGCCGTCAGGATTCTGTAGAGGTGCTCTGACGACCGAAATGGCCACGCTGTTTTCCCTGTGGTCTTCGAGGTCGTTGTTCTCAACCCTATTTATTGAGCCCGACATTTTGACCTGCAATCAAAGAGTTCTCGGGCAAGAAAAAGTATGAAAGATGTCGTGTGTTAAAGTGACAAAACTAGCAAGAAAATAATCACTATTATTTTTAGCCCCACGGTGGGCGCCAAACTATTTACCGTGAAAATGGTAACAACAATTAAATTTATAAATGGGATTCTAAAAATACGTGATCTATTCCCGGGATAGTTTGAATGGGTGATTAGTGCTAAACGTGAAGTAAAATAATAAAGATCGAGCTAGACAAAACGATAATCGAACCAGTAAGGGGCATTCCTAAGCTTAGGACAAGTCAATAGATACCTCGGGGCCAGACCTCGACCGTGCCTCGAGCCTATCGAGGGTAGTTTGGGAAGGGAATAGCATAAAAATATAAAAGTAAATAAGGATTTATATGATCAAGTTCTAGTGAAATGTTTGAAGAACGGATTAGGAAACAATAAAATGCTGAAGAAGATCTCGAGATATAATAGACAAATTGAGAGAATGGCTATCGGTGAATATGACATAAAACCAAAGAGGAATTTAGAGAGAGAGAGAGAGAGAATATTATTACTTTCTTTATAAGGCCAAAAAGAGATGTCTTATTTGGTGACCCTTATTTTATAGAAAGAAAGGGGGGCGTCCAAACTTAATATAACAAACAAATACAATAATAAAAAAACAAGATGTGACAGGTTGCATTTCTTTGTAAGAGAACTGGCGTCGAGCCGTTTGGAGAAGTCTCGCGGTCCCCAGTCACATCCCTCGGGGAATATCTTCTCCTATTAGGGTCTTAATCGATACTCGATCTGGGCAAGGCATCAGCTAGGTCTCGAGGGGGAACCGAGCCGAGATCTCGTTCCTTCGGGATTTGCTCTTCGAAGCACTATGTCGAGGAAAATTGGTCTCCCGATTTCAACGCATACAATCATGTACCAAATATGTACCCAATAACCAAGCCTTCCCCGGCTCGAACCTTCCAACTGGCGATCGACACCATCTACCATATAATACCTTATAGGGAGCCATCTGGATGCTTGACTAATAGCTGTTGTTGTAGGAAAACATCGCTAGCGGCAAGAACTAATCCCACGAACCTCCGAAATTGATAACACAAACGCGGAGCATGTCCTCTAATATCTGAATAGTACGTTCGGACTGCCCGTCTATATGAGGATGAAATGATGTGCTCAACTCAACCTACGTGCCCAACTCTTGCTACACTGCCCTCTAGAAATGCGAGGTAAGCTGCGTACCTCGATAAGAAATGATAGACACGAGCAAACCATGAAGACGAAAGATCCCGCAAATATAAATCTCTGCCAATCGCTTTAAAGAATAGGTAACTGCCACAGGAATGAAATGCGGTGACTTGGTCAGTCTATCTAGAATAACCCAAACTGCATCGAACTTTATCTAAGCCCGTGGGAGTCCAACAACAAAATCCATAGTGATAGGCTCCCACTTCCACTCAAGAATCTCTATCTTCTGAAGCAAACCACCAGGTCTCTGATGCTCGTACTTTACTTGCTAACAATTTAGACACCGAGCCACATATGCCACTATATCGTTCTTCATTCTCCTCCACCAATAATGCTTCTGCAAGTCCCGATACATCTTGGTATCACCCGGATGAATAAGATACCAAGAATGGTGGGCCTTCTCTAGAATCAACTCACGAAGTCCATCCATATTAGGCACACAAACATGAGCTTCCATCCTAAAAACTCCATCATTTCCAACCGTAACTTGCTTGGAATCACCGTGTCGCACTCTATTCCTATTGACAAGCAAATGAGGGTCATTCTATTGTCTCTCCCTGATGCGCTCAAACAATGAAGACTGAGCGACTATACAAGCTACAACATGACTTGGCACAGAAACATCCAACCTCACGAACTGATTGTCCAAAGCCTGAATATCTAATGCAAGCGGTCTCTCACCGAATATTTGTTTGGTGTACGAATATTTGGTATATGATACCTATGTGGACTATTTGTGAATTCTTGTGATTGATATGCCTTCAGTGTTCTTGGTTAAGTCTCCTGATATAATGGTGCAAGTAAATGGAAACAAACCAAATATGTCTGTGTGACTGTGTTTATGTGGTAAGAGTTGTATAGCCAATGATGGAAAGAAGTCATAATTAATGCAATTGAAACAACTGTGGTAATATCATATGTGACTTGTCAATGGCAATTATCGTTGTGATTTAAATTGTACATGGGTTGTTGTATATGATGGAAATGGTATTGATATTTATGAAAATTCTTGTGAATTGTTGTTGTTGTTATTGTGTGGAATGTGATTTGTCCGGTGGGATCAGGTTGCGCGCTGCAACACGAAGTAATAAGGTGTGGGTTGTGGTGATAAGGGTGGCCGAGGTAATAAGGGTGGCCGAGATAATAAGGGTGGAAAAAATTATCAAAATCACTATTGAAATCATTGATGTGACAGAAAACGTTAAAAGGGGAAAAGGAGAGATTGTGAAACTTGTTTGGCTTTGGTTGTTTCTTTCATGTGCATTTGATCGTTGATTCTATTGTTGTTTATTACTTGTGTGTTATTTGATTTTACTTGGGGTAAAGTTTGTTCATACATACCAGTACAATTCAAATGTACTGATGTCCCTTTTTCCGGGGGTGCTACATTCGTGTTATGATTGTAGGTGGTTCCATAGCAGGTACTCCAGTCCAACGACAGTAGCACTCCTTCTCTACCCGTCAACTGAATTGGCGAGCCCCTTTCCTCTTGGGGCCCTACGTGGCTGATGCCGCCTTTCTTCTAGAGTCTTATTTTGGTTTCTATGTAAGGTATAGCCGGAGCCTTGTTACCGGCAAGTATTGTATCACCCTTCTGTATCCTTGGAGGCTCCGTAGACAGGAAATGTGGGTTATGTATTTATGTATTTATGTACTTTGTATTTGGGCAGTGTAACTTGTAAATCAAGTTAAGTAACCATGTATGTTATGTATGTTTTGTAAAAAGGTGTTTAAATTATAAATGGACATTTCCTTGGATTAATGACTACTGAAAACACGGGGTAACACGTGGGATAGGAAAGGCACCCAGGTCCGCTTGACTGGGGCTACCCGGTCGAGCGCCGGTCGTGCCCCTCAGTTTTGGGGCGTGACACCCTAATCCTCAACTTATAGTAGCTAGATCTCAAATAAATCTTTGAAAACAACTTGTCACCCTGAAATTGATCAAATAAGTCATCAATATTTGGCAATGGATACTTGTTCTTGATGGCGACTTTATTCAACTGCCGATAATCTACGCACATCCTCATCGATCCATCCTTCTTCTTAACAAACAACATGGGCGCACCCCAAGGCGAGACACTAGGTCTAATTACGCCCTTATCAAGAAAATCTTGAAACTACTCCTTCAATTCTTACAACTCTGGCGGGGCCATACGGTATGTGGAAATAGAAATGGGCTGAGTGCCCGGAGCCAAATCAATATAGAAGTCGATATCTCTGTCGGGTGGCGTCCCTGGCAGGTCTGTAGGAAACAACTCTGGAAACTCACGAACAACTGGCACATAATCCATAGAACGAACACTAGAATCACGGATATAAGCCAAATAAGCTAGACATCCCTTCTCGACTATATGTTCTCGACCATATGTCGATCCTTCACATATGAGATAACCCTATTGGTAAAATGTCCAGCAGTCCCTCTCCACTCTAACCGAGGCAACCCCGACAAGGCTAGGGTCACCGTCTTGGCATGACAATCCAATAGAGCATGATAAGGTGACAACCAATCCATACCCAAAATGATATTAAAATCGATCATATCGAGAAGTAGGAAATCTACACGAGTCTCAAGACTCCCAATGGTAACCACATACGAACAATAAACGTGATCTACAATGATAACATATCCCACAAAGGTGGACACATACACATGGGCATTCAAAGAATCACGAGGCACAACCAAATATGAAGCAAAAGAGGATGACACGTTAGAATAAGTAGAAACTGAATCAAATAGTACTGAGGCATATCTACTGCAAACTGAAACCGTACCTGTGATAACTGCCTCAGATGACTCAACCTCAGGCTCGATTGGAAAAGCATAGCATCATGGTTGGGCCCCACCACTCTGGACTATATCTCAAAGACGGGCCCTGGCTTGCCGGTCTCCTACCTCTAGCGGCCTGACCTCCATCTCTAATGTCGACCTCCACCTCTAGATGTTTGACCCCTACCTCTTGCTGGCTGAGCGGGAGGTGAAGCACCTGGTGCTGGAGCCATGGCATGAGAACCCTGATGTTGACAACTGCTCGATGCTCGACGGCAAAACCTAACAATGTGCCTCGGATCACCACAAGTATAACAAGACCTCGGCTGCTATGACTACTGACCCTAAAACTCACCCTATCGTCCTGAGTAACCACCATAAAAGCTCAGGAGTGGAGGTGCACTAATCGAAGCTGGTGGTGCTTTGAAGGCTAGCTGATCGAAATAATGCATATGAGGGTCACAACCACCTGAACCACCGTGAGAAGCCTGGAGTGCTAAATAAAATGGCCTGGGAGAATGGCCTCTACCAAAAGTACCCCTACCTCCAGATGAGGCACCCCTGAATCCACTACAATGACGAGGCCTCTTGTCAGATCCCTGACCACTCCCTAAGCTAGAACCATCTCAACTCGCCTTGCAACATTGGTAGTCGTCTGAAAAGAAATCTCACTCCCAATCTATTTAGCCATCTGCAGCTTGATAGGCTGAGAAAGTACCTCAATAAACCTCCTCACCATCTCTATCTCGGTAAGAAGAAGAAGAAGAATAGCATGACGATCTAGATCTACAAATTAAGTCTCGCATTGAGTAACAGACATAGAACCCTGCAGCAGACGCTCGAACTACCTATGATAGTCTTTTCTCTAAGTGATTGGAAGGAAATTCTCAAGAAATGGCTGAGAGAACTGGTCCCCAAGTAAGAGCCAATGACCTAGCTCGTCTGGTCAACACAAAATCCCTCCACCATTTCTTAGCAGAACTCAATAAACAAAATGCAGCAAAGTCGACCCCATTGGTCTCCACTATCTCCATATTTTGTAGCACCTCATAATAACTGTCCATATAGTCTTATGGATCTTCTGAAGACGTACCGCTGAAGTGAATTGGAAAAAACTTCGTAAACCTATCCAATCTCTACAAATTCTCAAAAGACATAGCTGATCCATCACCTAAATGTACCGCAACACCCGGCTGAACTACCCAAACGGGCTGAGCTGCTGGAGTCTGAAACTGGGGAGACATCTGCTCTGGAGTATGAGTAGCGGGAGTCTGTGCTCATCCCCTAGCCTGAGAGATGACTGGTTGTTATAGGAAATGCGATGGTCTGTGCCACAGTCTCCATGAGGCCCACTAAATGGACCAAAGCATCCTGAAGTATCAGTGTGGCGATGAACCCCTTTGGGACCTAAGCTGGTCCTGCTGGAATGGTCTGGATTGGAGCCTCCTCATCAAACTTCACCTGAGGCTCCGCCACTGGTGCTGCTACTTGAGCTCTAGGCTGAGCCCTGCCCCTGCCTCGACCTTTGGCACGGCCTCAGCCCTGTCCTCTGCCCCTCGTAGGAGCTTCCACTAGGGGCTCTGGCTACTGCTCAGCTGAAGATACGGTATGTATTCTCGCTATCTATGAAAGAACAAGAGTAGAAGAGTTCGATTAGCATTGAGAGAACAAAATTGCACGATAGAGAAAAATAGAAGTGAACTTGTTCCTAAACTTTGTAGCCTTTGAATGATAAGTACATATCCGTACGAATCCCCCAGACTCTGTTAGGCCTGCTCATGAATTGTGAGACCTAGGAAAACTAGTGCTCTGACACCAACTTGTCACGACACTAAATTCCCACCGTTGGGACAGTGATGGTGCCTAACATTTCACTTGATAGGCAAGCCAAAGTTAGACAATCATTAAGCCAATTCTTATACATTTCAGTAATTAATAGCAAATAAACTATAACAAGTTAAAGTGAAAGCGGAAATTTATAATAGCCTCTATATATGTACTACTACCCAGATCTAGAGTCACAATTCACGAACATTCAAGGATTTACTACAAGTACAAGTCTGAAAGAAATACAACTGTTTGAACGATAGAAACAATAAAACAGAAGAGATAGACAGGGACTTTAAGGTCTGTGAATGCCGACAGATCTACCTTGAGTCTTCGGTGGTTCGGTCCGAGATGCTATGACTCTCGATGAACTGGGACCAAAATACAAACAAATGCAGTGTCGTATCAGCACAACCGACCCCATGTACTGGTAAGTATTGAGCCTAATCTCAATGAAGTAGTGACGAGGCTAAGACAAGACACATACATAATAAACATGTGCAATTTAACTGTATATGTACAAAATAACAGTAAGTAAAAGATAGACATATAAAATCGGGAGGGGGACATGC
>MU671438.1:1426-45135 GCA_026770625.1 Nicotiana glauca | reverse complement strand
CGGGAACCACACTAGTGGATCTTGAGGGGTGCCTAACACCTTCCCCTCCAGATAATCTCAAGCCCTTACCCGAACTCTGGTTTTCCTTCGAATCCTTTTTTTCTCTAAAAAGTGTCCTAATGCACTATAATCATTAGGTGACGACTCTTCAAATTCCATAACCCGGTCCCTCAAAAGGGAATAAGAGTTATTTTATCCATAATGTCCTAAACCCGATTCCTCCTTGGTGAAAAAGGGGGCGTCGACACCATTCCAAGGCCGCGCTACTTAGACTTTGGCTGAAGTACGCCATCAATAACTCATCCCTTTCCCCGGCTCCTCTCATCTTACTGCAAAATCCCCTCAGATTGGCTACAAGGTCACCATGTCCATCATACAAATCAAACTTTGGTAACTTGAACCCGACTGGCAGCTGGACATCGGGAAATAAGCACAAATCCTTGTAGGCCACAGTGACTTGGCCACCCAATCCTTTCACGTTCCTGAAGGATTGCTCCAGGCTTTTTACTTTTTTAAATATCTCCTCCTGTTCCGGATCCTTAAGTGGCTTGTCAGTTTCCACTGGGAGCTCAAGGTGAGGAGTGTAGGAATATGGCTCAGGAGCTTTAAAGGTAGGCTCAGGAGGATAGTACTGACGTTCGTGAGTTTGAAACAGGGGCTCGCTAGAAGATCTTTGCAATGTGGCAGGTGGAGGTGCCACAAAGACAGGGGTGATTGGTGAGGGAGGGTTTTGTTTGGGTGGTGGAGCTTGGGGAGGATAGGAGGTGGTGCTATAACTCTGTTGGTAGAAAGGGGAAGGTGAAGATGAATTCACAGTAGGGAGCTCCTGAGATTGAGCCAAAGGTGGGATATATGCTGGAATGGCGGGATAAATTGGTGTCGGCTGACACTTAGCCCATGCCTGATGCATCTCAGCCATCTGCTGTATCAACTTATACATCTCTTCCTTCATTGCTTTGACATCTACCACTTCCACCTTTTTTGACGGGTCCATGATGCTGGTATTTGATTCTTGGCCTGCCATGTTCAGTTTGTGTTTTGACCGGGTGTTATGGGAATGGGTTTCCAGGATGCCAACTGCCTTTTGTCCTCATGTTGTAAAGAGGAGTTACCACTTTAAAACCACAAACCAACCACCTTTCTGGAATGACATGATAAAATGAAACCATCACGTTAGCATTAGGGCACGTAACATATTGGTAACAGTTTTTGATTGGGTGCATACGTCATCCCGGCTTTTCCTGGTTTCCAATTGCAAACTTTTCCTTCCTTTGTTTTTCTTCTTTTGTTTTTTTTCACTCGTCTTTGTCTTCTCTTGTTCCTATTTTCTACCTTTCTTGATTTTTCTTTTCTTTCTTGTTTTTCCGCTATTTTCCTTTTATTTTTTTGCCTTTTGTGGTTATTCCTCCTTTTTTTCCCTTTTCGTTTTTTCTTTTAGTTATAGTCGAATCCTATGTAAATTACCTACGTATCATGACCCCGCATGAATCAGACCAAGCGTAGTTCTTGCCTATAAAAGGAAGAAACAATAAAACCTATTTTGGAACTTTCAATTTTCACGGCAGAATAAACCTTGGTTACAATGATTTAAAAACTGACAAACTTAAACAAAACTAATAGACTCTGACAAAAAGACGAAATACAGACTCGAAAATCAAACAACCCACAAAAGAAATACAAATTCAAAAATAGACTGACAGATTCCTTCCCTCCATATGCAAATTTTAACCAAATGGCTATTTTTGCAAATGTGGCCCCTTCTTAATTTCACATGAATTTTGAGGCCGGGGAGAATTATTTTATGACACTTTCACAAACTCGTCCGTTCATTCACGAGAATAGCCTTTCGACAACTGAAAGATACTCTGGGGCTATTTCGGCAAGAACGGTTTAAGATGTCGCCGAAGCCGAATCGGCTTATTTTGACCAAAATCCAAATGGTATTCACTTGACCAACGACTCTTTTTTCTTGTTTTTCAAATTAAAATAAAAGACCTGATTTTGCAAACATGGCCTTTCAGCACCTCGGGGACGAAGATTGTAAGGCCGCGTTGGCTAACTGGCCAAGATCTCGGAAACTGACCAAAAGGTGGTTGTTCGTGCAAAAGCAGCCTTTCGGCGTCCCTTTCGAGAATATTTGGCTATTTCTGACAAGAATGGCTTCACCTGACTTATTCATGCCAAAATTTAAAACTTAGACACATTCTTTTTAGCTATTTTTGCAAAAGGGGTGGTTGGACCCGATGAGGGTTGCCTACGTATCTCACATCCGGTGAGAATCAAACCAGTGTAGTTCGGGCAAATAAACTAACTATTTCGAAAACAAAACCCTTTTGATGAATACACTATTTCGAAAAACATGATTCTTTTTATATATTTTTTTTTCAACAAGCTATTTGAAAATAAAACCCTTTTGTTTTCTTTTTCTTTTATTATTGACAAAAAAACCATTTTTTTTAAGAACAAATTTTCCTTTTTTCCTTTTCTTCTTTCTCTTTTTTTCATTTTCCTCAATAATTCGGCAGAGTTTCGACTCTATTTTGACATTGGTTGTTTTTCTAAAACAAGTAATTAAATCTCTACATTGTTATTCCTTTCTCTTTTTTTTCAATTTTTCCAAATATTCAATTCGGTCAGCATGCGGGTCCGAGACAAATAAATGCATATGCAACACGTAAGATGCATCATGATGGTCTTTTTCATTTCAGGTTACCTGTCCTAGACGGACCCAACCCCTGTGTTGAGCCCCCTAAGTCAAAATGCACATGATGCAGATAAGCGCTCCTATTAGGGATCCAGCATGGAGTCAAGTTATTCTAAGGTTCAAAACCTGGGTATGTGTTCTAGACTGTGTAACCGAGCGGACAACTCGTGTCGAAGAGGGGGCTACGTACTGGGGACCCACGGGATCGTCCGGCTTAGTAACTGGTCTGGCCTCTTTCTTATTTCAGGGTATTGACACTAACAGAATAGGGAGTCTCAACCAGTAAGCACATCCCCGGAGGTGAGAAGAGAAGGGTTTCGGCACAGTTTATATATACAGTTCAAATAATATCAAAGCGGTAAAAAGCACATTTTGCACATTAGGGATGGAACATGTAGGAAAATCAGATAAAGCCAAACACGACAATTATCCTATGCTCGAATTCTTAAACCCTGAACCAAAGTTCTAGGTTTTTTCCCCAGCAGAGTCGCCAGCGCTGTCACACTTCCTTTTTCCTACACCCGAAAGGGCGTGAAGGAGTTTATCCAATTAAAGGACAATCAGAACGGGATTTAATTATTAAGGTTTCAGAGTCTCCACTTGAGAGATTAGTGGTGTCCCAAGTCACCGGTTGAATCCCGAACCGAGGAAGATTATGACTCTGTTAATAATCCGCGAACCAGAAATCCGAGTAAGGAATTCTGTTAACCCGGGAGAAGGTATTAGGCATTCCCGGGTTCCGTGGTTCTAGCACGGTCGCTTAACTGTTGTATTTGATTTTATCTCATTTCAAAATATGTTCTTGCTTATGTGCTTTTATCCATAAACCGCTTTTATTATTATTTTTTAAAATAATTGCAACGTCGCAAAAACGCGTCTTGAACCACGTCGCAATCAATGCACCCGTGGTTGTTAATACATTTCGACTCCGTTGAGATTTGGATTTGGGTCACATAAATGTGCACCCGAATATAAGAATATAATTTTATTAAAATCGTGCTTAAAGAGTCTACCGTATTATTATTTTGGGGAAGGCCATGAAATTCGCTAAACGGTCCTCCCGAATTCTAAGTATTTTTATATAACGTATATTGAGGGCCCCGCCATTTGTAGTTTGATTGGGCAAGGCTCATATCAACATTTTATTTAAGGTCAATCCTAAAATGACTATGGTTTTTCTATTTATTTGTCTATAAAATAAAGAAAATCCTAAGAAATTATTTTATTTGAAATGGCCAAGCTTTATAAACTTATTTTGTAATTTTTGGCCCAAGGAACCGGTCTTGTGAAAAGCCCAATTCCTATTTCAGTTTCAAGCTTCACATAGCCCAAATCGAGCAAATTGAGACGGGCGCCCCAAACAACTAGATGCATGACTCAGGTTCGAGTCTCAGCAGAAGCGTAAAATAGCACTTGAAGGCAAATGCCCCACAACTCAGTTAACTTGGATTAATCGTAGATAGCGGACAGCTCAAGCAATGGGTGCCTCCAGCCTGGGATCGAATCCCATTGACTGCTCAATGCAGCACCTCCAATGAGGCGATTCCAAATTGCACAGTTATTACAAAACAGGTGATAGCTAACAATTGCACTAACAATTAAACATATACTAGCCCAGATTCGATTCTGAAAAACAGAGTACACGATTTAAACCAATTTTAACAACAACTGGAAATTATTCAATCGATTAAACCTGTACTAGGTAATTCTACTTATATGAAATAGTCACAACTCCAAAAACTTCACAGGAACTAAACTTAAATTAGTTACAACCAATCATTGCTCGTATTATGACATATGAGGACTATATACTGTGATTTGAACAACTACCAAATATTCATGCCTTAAACTAATTAATAGCTGAGTGCAAAACAATAATAAAACAGTCCACATTAGCCTCAACTAACAGTCTATAGATATTACTATCTAAGTGCAAACAATCCATTCAAATCATAAAACAAACTATCTAAGATGCATCAATACACAAAATCTTCCAAGTTAACAGCATCAATTCCAGTTCACGTTTCAGCATCGCTACGTCAAGAGCATCACGAAGTGTGTACCTGGATAGGAAATAGAATAAAGGAGAAAAGTAAGTCAGCAGTGGCTCAACGCAGCAGATCAATTCCCACGGGCAAATGCACAACCCAGATTTAAACGTAAAGGAGATTTAATATTCAAAATCAACCCAAGCAGCCTTAATTCACTCCCAAAATGACTCGAATCAACAGACCAAAGCAGACCTCAACCCTCAGCACACAAGCAGCAACAGAAATAGATTCAGATTCAACCGCAATCAGTTTTTAAACCTCAGCTACCCATTGTTGAACCAGGAATTCAAAATCAATTACCCAAACCTTGAAATTGGACCAAAGTGACCAATGAAACAGTAATTTTTTTTTTGTTTTTCAGTTTTTTATTTATTTTTTTTTTTTTGAAATTTGAATTTTCTACCTCAGATTTGAAAGACTAAGAGAAAGGCTTTTTGGGTGAACTATCTAGTTGAAAAGAGCCCCCCTCCACAAGGCATTTTCATGCCCTTTTATAGGCAACTAAGGTGAGTTATCAGATTTTATATTTCTTTCAAGTCCCTAATAATTTTCAACTATTGTCCCTTATTTCTTGCCATGTGACTCAAGTCACACCTCTATTTTAACTTAAATATGCCTTAACACCTACACCTAGAAGCCTCTAGAAACATCTAGCTAGATTCCATATCCCAAATTACCCCAATAGCCCTTAATTTCAATTCCAAATTACAGTCATAACCAAATTCTATTTTAACACTACCTAATTATTATGAAATAGGATTAAACAATCAGAACTAAGTAAAACACCAATATAACTAGTAAGCGAACAAAACATCTAAGGCACATAGAATGATTATCAAATAGGCTTTCTAACTATGGTAATCTAATCACTATTGAAACCATAAAACAACAACGATTAAACTGAAATAACATCTAAACTACTAAGGCATCAGCTAATCGAACTAAAAGGAACGACTGGCTTAAAGCTTAAAATCAGGCATTGAAACAGGAACAAACAAAAGCACAAAAGAGAACGAGGAAGAAAAGGTTTACTAACCAATTTGGCATCAAAATTCGACTGAGTTCAGCCAAAGTTCGAGGGACATAATGTTGAATTCGTTATGAGGGCAGACAAAGGACCATGCAATGCTAATTCGAGGAATTTTGAGCATTTAGGGTTTTTTCCGGAAAGCCCTCAAATCCAAATTCGAGTGACTTCAGTGAGATTCGAGGGAAGATGGTCATGGACTTTTGTTAAGGGAAGTCATGGGGGTCACTGGTGTAAGTTTGGAGTGATTTCGAAGAGGTGGTGTCGTGGCCGGAAAACCTTCCGACGAAGATTAGAGGAATTCTGGTGAGATTTGAAAGAAAAGGGTAATACATTCTAGTAGAGGAAGGTAAGGGGAATTCGTGGTGTTAATTTGGAGATGAATGGCCGTGGTTGTGTTCGCCGGCGGCGGCTCCGCCGGTGGTGTTACAGGGGGTGTACGAGGAGGATAACAAATGTTTTAGGGTTGGATTATTTTTTGGACAATTTTAAGATAATGGGAGACTCAATTGTGGCCGTTGGATTAAAGGGTATGGACGGCCAGGATTTGAAGACGCCAAACGGCGTCATTTCGATGGGGACAGGGATTGGGTCGGGTGGAGAAGTGTTTGGGCCAGACTGGGCGTGGGCAAAACGACTTGTGCCTGGATTAATAATCAAGGGCATAGCCTAATTCAGCAACCCTGTTCTTTTCTATTTCTTTTGCATTTTCATTTTATATTTTACACTCTTTTCCTCTCTTTTTGCATTTTGTGTTTTATATATTATTTTTTTTATTTTGTTAAAATAAAAATAAAAATTCATAGACCAAATTGACGCTAAAATCATTATTTAATTTACAAACTAATTTCTACTTTTTAAACAAAAATTAAAACAAATTCCACAAATTAAAAATAAAAGTGCACAAAGTCATTTTTTGTCATTTTCTTTATATGTAAATAATTTTAAACTACTAACTAACACTAAAAATATGAAATTAAATCCCACACAAATGCCACATGTATTTTTTTATTTTCATATGATTTAAAATGCACAAGTAAAATTCAACAATTACCAAAAAATGCCACAAAATTCACAAGAAATTGTAAAATAATAAAGAAATTATTTTGTTTGAATTTTTGGGAATTATTTGCTTAGGGCAAAAATCCCGTGCTCACACACGCAAACTCGCCCCTAAAATCTCAAGACTCTATCCACATCTAAGGTAATCTGCTGGGCACCTCCACGCTTCACTGTGTCTCTGAGCACACAAAAATGGGGATCATCAAACTGCCGATCACGGATACGCTCCAATAATGAAGAGTGAGCGACCGTGCAAGCCAACACACGACTGGGCTCAAAAACATCCAATCTCACGAACTGATAGGCTAAGGCCTGAACATCCAAAGCAAGCGGCCTCTGACTGACTGGAATATAAGCAAGATTGCCCATACTGGCTGACTTCCTACTCAAAGCATCGGCCACCACATTGGCCTTCCCTAGATGATACAAAATGGTGACATCATAATCCTTCAACAACTCCAACTACCTCCGCTGCCTCAAATTCAACTCCTTTTGCTTGAATAAGTACTGAAGGCTCTTGTGGTCCGTGAACACCTCACATGCCATGCCATACCAATAGTTCCTCCAAATGTTCAAGGCGTAAACAATAGCTGCCAACTCTAAATCATTAACTGAATAGTTCTTCTCATGAATCCTCAACTGCCTCGAAGCATAGGCAATAACCTTGTCATCCTACATCAACACTGCACCAAGCCCGATACGGGAAGCATCACAATAACTATATAAGGCCCTGATCCTGTGGGCAAAACCAACACCGGCGCCGTAGTCAAAGCTGTCTTGAGCTTCTGTAAGCTCGCCTCAATCTTGTCTGACCATCTGAACTAGGCACCCTTCTGCTAATACAACGTGACCCAGAAATGCAACTGAACTCAGCCAGAACTCACACTTGGAGAACTTGGAATATGACTGACTCTGTCGACTTGAATAACCACCCGAAGTGCCATGAGTGACCTGGAGAGCTGACTGAAAGGCCTTAGGAGGATGGCCTCTACCATAAGAACCTCTACCTCCGGACGAGGTACCACCGAATCTGACTGCATGACGGGGCCTCTTATCTGACCCATGACTACCTCCCTATGGCAGAACGATCTCAACTCTACATTCCACAATGGCCGCCTCCCGAAAAGTGATCTCACTCCCAGCCTGAGCCACTATACCCGGATGACCTGCCACCACTAGCTGAACCACTGGAAGCAAACCCGCTCGAATGACACCTCTATGAGGCCTACCAATCGGACTAGAGCGTCCTGAAGAACTGGGGTGGCAATGAACCCTTATAGGACCTGAGCTAGGCCCACCGGAACTGCTGGGGCTGGAACCTCCTCCTCAAACTCGACCTGAGGCTCCGCCTCCGAGGTTGCTGCTGGGGACTCAAACTGCTAAGCGGTAGATAAGGAAGCACGTGTTCTCGCCATCTGTGGAAGAACAGAGTAGAAATTCAATCGTTTCTTGAGAAACAAAACTGCACGACAAGAAAGAACAAATGTGAAACTTTTCCTAACTCTGTATCCTTTGGGGGATAAATACAGACGTCTCCGTACCGATCCCTCAGACTCTATGAAGATGTTTCGTGAGTTCTGAGACCTATGTAACCTAGTGCTCTGATACCAACATAGTATCAGAGCTATGCGAACGCGGGAAGCTGAACGCGAACGCGAACGCAAAGAAGACTTTTCTGCAACAGTTGAAGCTTATTTTCTGCAATTTTTCAAAGTTCAAAACCACCTCGGAACTCCTTCGAAACACTGCTGAGCCCTCAGGTCTCCTAACCAAACACATACACCAACTCAACAACATCCTACGAACTTAGCCGTGTGATCAAATCGCCAAAATAACATCGAAATCAATGAATCAAACCTCAAAATCACTAGTTTTTCCTCAAACTTCATTAACATTCAAATTTAGAAATTATAGTCCGAAACACGTCAAACGACGTCCGATTTCAACCAAACTTCACAAAAATATCTTAAATCACATATATGACCTGTACTGGATACTGAAACTAAAATACGGGCCAGATAACAACACGTTCTAATCGATTTTAATTTCAACTTTCCTTAATAATTTTAAAAAAATAATTTTACTCAAAAATTCATTTCTCGGGCTTGGGACCTCGAAACTCAATTCCGGGCATACGCCCGAGTCTTATATTTTTGTACGGAACCTCCGAGAATGTCAAATCATGGGTCCGGTTCCGTTTACCCAAAATGTTAACCAAAGTCAAACTTGTTCATTTTAATACAAAATTTTAGCATTTTTCACAGAATTTCACATTTAGGCTTTTCGGCTACACGCCCGGACTCCGCATGCATATTGAGGTGACTAAAAATGAGGTTTTCAAGGCCTCGAAAGCATGGAATAAATAGGAAAATAGGTGATGACCCTTTGGGTCATCACAAGTTCATGATGATCTCAAACTGTAACACTATCTTCATCCTAGATTGTGTTCTCTTCATATAAGGAAACTTTCTCCCCTTATCTAATATGCAACCTTTTCGATCAGATCAGGAGATATTGCTGCTTGATCAGTAGGACTTATCTCCTTCATGTGCAGCTCACATGCATAGATTGATCATGACTGTGCTTCACAAGATGGACCTGGTCCATAACTGAGTTCTTTTGTCAATCTTCAATGCTTCACTTGTTCTTGGGTCAACAAATTTTCCCTTTTCGATTATGACAAACTCTGTGATTTTTTACTAATTTGGAACCTGTAAGAACTCAGCTTAACCATCAATACTAACTTTGTAAAATTCACTTATCATCAAGGACCAAGTTAATTAGGTTATAAATATCAATTATTTTTCAGAATGTGTAAAGCACAATGTCTCTTTCCCCTTTTGGCATCATTGAAAAGTTGCATACTTAGTGTGATTCCCAGATTTTTATAAGTACTCATAGCCTCTAGGGCAACTGCAAGTGCAATCATGGTGCAATCATCAGTAATCAAGCAAACATATTTAAACTATCAAGGACAAATTAATAATTAAACAAGAGTAATACAGTAGTTATCATTGATAGATATATGTTTCCACCTACAATCCACAAAAAGAAAGAAAAACATTCAAACCATGAGCAAAAAATAGAAGGAAAGAAAAATCCCTAATATGGGTCACTGGGGTACTAAACAAGTTCAGGAAACAAAAACTATGAGTCCTAAGGCTTGAAGGAACTAGAGGGTTGAGTTTGAGTTTGGAGAAGATTCAGCATGTTATGAAGAATTCCATCATTCTTCTCCTCTTGTTTGGAAATCTCAGTTCTGAGGCCATCCCTCTCAGCTTCCACTTCAACCATACGAGCCTTTAGCCTAGCTATTTCAGCATCCTTGACTGCACAATCCTAAACTAAAGCCCTAACTTTGCTGTTGATGGGCGTCTTCTGAGATGAACCAGGTTCATTTGGGATGGCATTGACTTGATAGTCACAAGCAAGAAGAGTATTGATGCCAAAGTGTTCCTCGCTCGAGGCCTTTTCCCATTTCTTTAGAGGCATTTTTAGCCTGTCCAGAACTGTGGTTAGAATAAAGCCATATGGAGTAGCATGAGCCTTGGAGCCATTTGCGACCCTGTCTAGCAGCTTGATAATAAAGGCAGGCCAGTTGATTTGCTTTCCTCTCTCCAGGTACTCCATAAGAACCAGATCCATGTAGTTAGCAATGTGCCTTCTCTCTTGTCTGGGAAATAAGCACTTGTTGACAAATTCAAACACAACCTTGTGCTCAGACCTCATTTCACTTTTCTGCACAGCCCTGGCTTCATTAACATCTTCTGAATCACAAAATATCTTGGTGATTGCAAGAGCAGTAGGGTGGGAGTCCAGGCATGGCCATATTTGCCTTGTATAGTCATCAAACCCTTCAGAGGGTATGTCCAAGGTCTCTCCCAGTTTATTTGCATCAAACTGCACTTGGACTCCTTTCACCAGGCTGCTAACAATGCCTTCCTTAACCACAACATTTGCCATAAATTCAATTAGCTCATTTATAGCTTGCCTACTATCCATCTGAAGGGCCATGTCCTTCCATCCCTAAGCAGCTAAAGCATCCTTCAATCTCATCATTCCTGGTTCCACCAGGTCCTTCAAAAGTCTACCCTTCAAAATATTTCTTTTACCAAACAAGGTGAACTTATCATGTTCCTTCTCAGAATCATTTTCTTCTTCTTACTTTTAGCTAAAGCCCTTTTTAGCTCAGCTTCACTCCATTTCACCCAGTTTCTTATGGCTCACCCTTTGGCAATGAAGAGGCAGTAGGTGTTGGGAATGAAGCCTTTCTTTTCTTAGAAGTCTTAGGAACATTGGGGGTTTTTGTTGTGAGAGTTCTGCGTTTCTTTTGGTCGTAGCTTGCCCCAAACATTTTTACCAGGCATGCCAGGGTCTCTTCAGTAGATGAAACAGGTTCATCTCTCTGTTTGCTCAGATGAACCAACCCCTCAGCAGCTTCCCCAGAACCACTCCCCCCTGACTTCAGCCACTCTCTTCTACCCTTTCATGTTCAACCCTAGAGATAGTAGGCACTACTCTTTTCCAGATTCCCTTCTCCACCATATGCACCCTCTCTCTTTTTATTTTTCAAAATAATTTTACCTCCACTCCTACTTATCTTAGGCAATTCAACATCCCTAATGGGTCCAACCAGAAAAAATCTAGTCTCTAGGTTTTAAGTCACAGATGAACATACCTTAGAATAAGATTCTTTAGACTTTTCAAAGTGAGAAGACCCATGTCCTTCCCCCTCGGTAGCGATAGGATTCAGAATCAGAGCTGGAGTTAGCGTTTTGAGCTTGGCTTACTTTCAATATTTCATTTAAATCCTTCCTCAAAGCCCCAGATGCTACAGTCTTTCGAGCAAGCATTTTTACCATTCATAGTCTAGGTTTTGGAGATGCACTAGGTGGAGTAGTTGAGGATGAATTTGAGGGAGATGGTAGTGGAGCAGTTCCAGGATTGTCTTGTGGGTTAGATATGATCTTTGGTTTCTTGAGAGAATTTGGGAACTTTGGAGAAGAGGGCACGTGAATGTGAAGAAGAGTTTTCGATGGTTTGGAATTATGATGAAGGAAGGAGAATTGATGAGTATTTAATGAGAAATACACATTTAATAAGTAACGTCAGCCTTTTACAGTGGTCAGTTAAAGGTCTACTCAACCTGAAATTCCAGATTTTGAATGATCGATTTGGCTTCCCAAGATTTTAGGCAAAATTTACGGTTTAGAGTTCTAGGCAGACGAAACTGGTTCAATGCTAACTGGTAGGATTTTCTAGGAATTGAACAATTATAGGACTTCTGCTCATGATTGAATTATTAATCTTTCTAGTTGTGCAGAGTATAGAAAACATACCTTAGATTTCATATGAACCAATACTGATGAACCATGTTCTTCATTTAGAACTCTCTTGAACATGCCTCAAATGCCATAGTAGAAAAATTCTGTAAGAGATCAGTGAGTCATATAAACACATGTCACAGGAGTATACTAATTAAACTATGAAGCTGAGTAAGAATTAATCTAGATATTTACACAAGTTCAAAATTCCTAGCCAATTTTTTTTTTCCTTTTTCATTTTTTTTTTCATTGTGCATTTTGAGCTGGACCTATTAGGTGATCTTAATCATCCCTAATTCCAACATGTTCCTCTCAAAGTTTTCTCTACTCAATGCTTAGTGAAAATGTCAGCAATTTGTTTATCAGTAGCACAAAATTCAATGGAGATCAATCCTTTTTTATAATTACCTCTCAAGAAGTGGTGTCAAACATCTATGTGCTTAGTCCTCTTATGATGAACAAGGTTCTTTGTCATGCTTATAGCACTAGTGTTATCATAGAATATAGGAATACAACCAGCTTCAATGCCAAAATCTACTAGCTGTTGTTTGATCCATATTAATTGAGCACAATAAGAGGCAGCAGCAACATACTCAGGCACAGTAGTGGATAAGGCTACTGAATTTTTCTTTTTAGTGGCCCATGATACAAGACAGGAACCAAGAAAGTGAGCCATACCTGAGGTGCTTTTCCTATCCACAAGGAACCCTGCATAATCAACATCAGTATATCCTACTAGATTGAAATTACTACCTTTGGAATACCAAAGACACAGATCAATGGTGCATTTCAAATATATTAATATCCTCTTAACAGCAGTCAAGTGAGACTCTTTTGGATTAGCCTGAAAGAGAGCACAAAGCCCTACACCAAAAACAATGTTAGGTCTGCTGGCAATAAGATACAAGAGTGAACTAATCATACCCCAATACAACTTTTGATCAACTGATGAACCAGGTTCATCAATGTCTAATTTAGTGACAGCTGTAATGGGGGTGTCTATTTCCTTTGATTCATCCATTTTAAACTTTTTGATCAGCTCTTTTGCATACTTCTGCTGATGGATCATGGTTCCATTGGGGCTTTGTTTGATCTGTAAGCATAAGAAAAGGTTACGCTCACCCATCATACTCATTTCAAACTCACTCCCCATTAATTTTGTAAAATTCTTACTTAGTTTATCAGTGGTGGCCCCAAAGATTATGTCATAAACATATATTTGTACCATAAGGAGATCCTTACCTTTTTCCCTTAAGAATAGGGTACTGTCAATTTTACCTCTTTTATAGCTATGTTCAAGCAAAAATTTGGACAGTCTTTCATACCATGCTCTAGGAGCCTGCTTGAGTCCACGGAGAGTATTGTCTAATTTGTACACATGCTCAGGACATTCCTTGCTCTCAAACTCTGGAGGATGTTTTACAAACACTTTCTCTTTCAGGTAGCCATTCAGGAAGGCACTTTTTACATCCATCTGATGAAGAGTGAATTTCATGTGTGATCCAAAAGCTATAAGGAGTCTTATTGCTTCTAGTCTTGCAATTGGAGCAAAAGTCTCATCATAATCTATGCCCTCCTCTTGGCTATAACATTGGACCACCAGTCTTGCCTTGTTTCTTGTAACTGTTCCATTTTTATCAAGTTTGTTTCTGAAGACCCATTTTGTGCCAATAACTGATCTATCCTTGAGTCTTTGAACTAGATGCCAGACTTGACTTCTCTCGAAGTGATTGAGTTCATCTTGCATTGCACTCACCTAATCTGCATCTACAAAGCCTGAACAACATTTTTAGGTTCAATAAGAGATAGAAAGGTATCAAAAGCACATAGATTCTTTAATTGTGATCAAGTTTTCGCTCCATATGTTCGATCAGTGATTATGTTCTCAATGATGAGGACTTTTATACTTGTGAGGTATCACAACCAACTGATTTCTGCTGGATGTTTCTCCCATGCTCTGTTGCTAAGAAACAGGGTTATCAACGTATTCTTTTAGGGGATTAGTTTCAATTATTCTTTGATCAGTTCCCCATGTCAAGTTTACCTAGATGGAAGAACTTGTTCCATCACATGTTCCTTCTTTTGGTGCCACTTTAACTTCTGCTGAGAATTCAATCAAATTCTTTACCAGTCAATGGCTTCATCGTCACGTTCCTGTCTCTCAGAAAGAATGTTAGTTTAATCAAACACTACATGCACACTTTCTTCTACACACAAATTTCTTTTATTGAACATTTTATATGCTTTGCTATGTGAAGAATATCCCAAGAATACTCCCTCATAACTTCTGGGATCAAACTTACCTAGGAAGTCTTTTCCATTATTGTGCACAAAGCACTTGCATCCAAATTCCCTAAGATGGGATATATTTGGTTTTCTCCCTTTAAGTAACTCATATGGAGTCTTCTCTATAAGAGGTCTAGTCATGCATCTATTGATAATATAACAAGCAATGTTTACAGCCTCTTCCCAGAAGCTGTGGGGAAGTTTACTACAAAGAAGCATAGTCCTAGCCATGTCTTCAAGAGTCCCATTCATTCTTTCAACTACTCCATTTTGTTGAGCAGTCCTAGGGGAAGAGAAGTTATGATCTACACCATGCTCATCACAGAATTCAGCAAACTTAGCATTTTCAAATTCAGTTCCATGATCAGACCTAATGGAAGCAAGTTGATTATGTAGTTGTTTCTGAGTTTTTCTAACAAAAGCAGTAAACATGTCAATTACTTCATCTTTAGATATTAAAAATAGTACCCAGGTAAATCTAGAATAATTATCAACAACCACCGTCACATATTTCTTTCCACCTCTACTCAAGGTTCTCATTGGACCACGAAGATCCATATGGACCAGTTCCAACGTCTTGGTTGTGCTTACCATTTTCTTTTTTTTTTTGAAGGATGATCTTGCCTGCTTTCCCCTTGCACAGGCCTCACAAACTTTGTCTTGCTTTAACTTGATGTTAGGTAGCCTTCTCACTATGTCCTTAGAGACTAATTTGTTTAGCTGATTCAGACAAGCATGACCAAGTCTTTTGTGCCACAGGGGGGATCATTATCCAACACACTAAGGCAGGTGAGTTCATTTTCTGAAAGAGTAGACAAATACAATGTAAATATTATTCACTTGTTTTCCCTGCAAATCAATATTTTCAGTGGTAAGGTTAATCACAAAGTATTTGGTAGAGGTGAATGCTACAAGGTTATCTCTGTCACATAGTTGTGACATACTGATCAGGTTGTATTTCAAGTCAACTATCAAGTAGACATTCTCAATTGAGTGTGACTCTATCTGACCTACCTTTCCAACCCCAATAATCTCACCTTTCTTCCCATTTCCAAAGGATAATTACCTCCCTTTAAGTCCTCAACTGAAAGGAACTGGTTCTTACTTCCAATCATATGTTTTGAGCAGCCACTATCCATGTACCATATTTGGATACTTCCCTTCACTTGGACTTGCAAAAGGAAATCAAGGGTTATTCTTAGGAACCCAAACTAGTTTGGGTCCCTTTCTATAGGTAAAGGGTAAATCAAGTCCCTTTTAGCCCACCCAAGCAGCCTATTTTTCTCTTGAACAAAAGCTTTGTTCTTTTGACTGGTCTTTTCTTTTGCATTACATTCATTTTTGTAATGGCCAATCTTGCCATAATGTGTGCAGATCTTGTTCTCAGAAAGAGTGAGGTACTTGCTTTTAGGATCCCACTTAGGTGCTTGAGTCCCATAGCCAGTCCTCTATTGTTACTGTGATATTCTTATAGCCATGAAAGTGCATCAGAAGCCTTATTCCATTTGCAAGTTCTGTCTAGTTCATGTTTTACCTTCCCTAGATCTTCTTTTAAGACTTTTATATGCTCATCCTTCCCGTACATCTCATCCTTCATTTTTCCTAAGTTTTCTTCTAGGGTGAGATGAGTGTTATCAGCTCTCTTCTTACCTGTTCCTAGTTTCAGATTTAAGTTCTCAGACCTAAGTTCTAGGACACAAGTGTCAAGTTCAAGAACTGGGTTCTTCAACTCGGCATTTTTACTATCACTCTTATTAGCCTTAAATTCTAGATTCTTGTACTTGGCTTTAAAGATCACATATTCCTTAATCAGTTCTATCTTCTCATTGTTAATTATCTCAGACTCATCAACGAAGTCCAGCAATAGCTCAGACAGCCTTTCTTTATACAAAAAATTAACTTTGTCTTTGAGATGAAGGACACTTACCTCTTGTGCATCATCTTTATTCTCCGATGGCCATAAGTGCTTTTTCATTTCCAGCTTCATCTTCTGAGTTCTCATCTGATATTTCTCCGCAAACAGCAACCATAGCCTTTGTTGATCCCTTTTTCCTTTTTGGTTGAACCTGTTCCTTCTTCTTGTTCCTTCATTCAGCCCTTTCCTTATTCCACTCAATTTTCCATTGAGGATAGTTGTTGGTCATGTGATTAGTCTACCACATTTGTAGCAACCCTCGTTGGTCTGTTTCTCAGGAAACTTTGGTTTATTGAAGGTTGTACCTCTTGAAGAACCCGTTCCTCTCATCAGGTACTTTTTTAAATCTCTTGTGATCATAGCCACTTTATCATCTTCCAGATTTGAACCTTCAGATATTTTGAGAACCAGACTTCATTCCTTCTTGGGTGCATCCATTTTCATGGTTTTCCTTCTCAGTTCATAGGTAGTGAGGTTTCCAATCAGTTCATCCAGCTTGAGGGTAGCAATGTTCTTTGATTCCTGAATGGAAGTGATTTTGCTTTCCTAAGTCACTAATAAGACTGTTGTCAAGATTTTCTCAACCTTGTCTTCTTCAAGGATAATTCTAACAAGAGATTTAAGTTCATTTGTTAGTGTTGTGAACCATGTGTACATCTCCTGGATAGATTCTCCTTCCTTCATACTGAAATTCTCATATTGAGAATATAATAGTATTCCGCGTGATCTCTTTACTTAAGGAGTTCCTTCATGAGGTACTTGTAAAGTGTCCCATATTTCCTTTGTAGTACAACTTTGAATCCTATTGTACTCGTCTGGACCCAGTCCACACACAAGCCATTTCTTAGCCTTGGTATTCTTCTCCCATTTCTTCAAATCTTCAGCAGTGCAATCAGCTCTTGACTTTGGCACGTCCACTTATTCATCATTCTTCTTTGTAGTTGCTAGGGGACCGCCAGTGACTATATCCTAGAGTTCATAGTCCTCTCCTATGATATGATCTATCATCCTGTCCTTCCACCAAGAAGAGTACTAACCATTAAAGAGTGGAGGCAAGGCAGTGGATTGCCCTTCCCAGTTTTCCGGTGGTGCACATATCTTGATTTTTTCCTAAGATGTTTACCTCTTCAAGGATAACCCGCTCTGATACCAATTGATATTTTAAGCGTCAATACCACACAAGAGGGGAGGGTGATTTGTGTGGTACCCAATTTTTGCTTAACTACTCTATTGAAGAACCTAGTTCTTCAAGGTTTTCCAACTACAACTGTTTGCGGAATAATAAATACTGAAAATAAAGAACACAGAGATTTTTATGTGGAAAACACCTGGCTCAAAAGGTGAAAAAACCTCGACTTACTACTCAGTAGGATTTTCCAAACATCCACTAAAATCACTGAGCCAAAACAGCACTTACAAAAACTCTTTGTAAACATAAGGATTAACTCTAATCGCGTTGTGGCACACAGTCTCAACTGTTGCGACAACTTCAAGTTAGCTATAACTTGAACACTCTAGGTACCTAATACAATTGCTTCTATGAAAGGCGAAAGGTACAACTTTAAACCACCTACTACAATTGACCTAGAATAAAAGATAGAAACAATGGAACTAGTTTTTCTATCTCATTCAAATAGCTTTAGGAATGCATACTCAAACATAAATTGCTTGCAAAATTGCTTTGCTCTTTTGCTCTCAATTTAGTTTAACTTCTGCGCAGAGACAATACTTGTAAAAGAGAACAACGCTGTCATTTAATAGGCCAGCAATCAAAGTTTGATTGGGACTCAATTGCTGCTCTTCTATCATAGAAGATTTCATGATGATTTCAAGCTTTAACACTATCTTCATCCTAGATTGTGTTCTCTTCATATAAGGATACTTTCTCCCCTTATCTAATATGCAACCTTTTCGACCAGATCAGGAGATATTGCTGCTTGATCAGTAGGACTTATCTCCTTCACGTGCATCTCACATGTATATATTGATCATGACTGTGCTTCACAAGATGGACCTGGTCCATGACTGAGTTCTTTTGTCAATCTTCAAAGCTTCACATGTTCTTTGTCCAACACAGCATGATACCTCCGGAGCATAGACGTGGAAAACTGGATGAACTCCTGATAAGCTGGGGGTAGAGCAAGCTCGTAAGCAACCTCCCCGACTCGCCTCAACACCTCAAATGGGCCAATGAATAGTGGGCTCAACTTGCTCTTCTTCCCGAACCTCATAATACCCTTCATTGGCGAGACTTTCAAGAGGACCGTCTCGCCAACCATAAATGACACATCATGCGTCTTCTGATACGCATAGCTCTTTTGACTAGACAGAGTTGTGCGAAGCCTTTCCTGAATCAACTTCACCTTATCCAAGGCATCTTTTACTAGATCTGTACCATACAACTTAGCCTCTCTGGGCTCAAACTAACCGACCGGAGAACGACATCGCCTACCGGTATAAAACCTCATAAGGGGCCATCTCAATGCTGGACTGATATCTATTGTTCTAAGCACATTCAGCCAAAGGAAAGAACTGATCCCACTGTCCTCCAAATTCAATCACACCTACCCTAAGCATGTCCTCAGAAATCTAAACTGTCCTCTCTGACTGCCTATCGGTCTACGGGTGAAATGATGTACTGAGCTCCACGCGGGTCCCTAACTCACTCTAAACGGCTCTCTAGAAATGGGAAGTGAACTGAGGGCCCCTATCTGATACGATGGAAATGGGCACACCATGCAATCGGACTATCTCTCGAATGTAAATATGAGCCATCCTCTCTGAAGAGTAAGTAGTCACAATCGGAATAAAGTGTGCTGACTTGGTCAACAACGACCCATACTATATCAAGGTTCCGCAAGGTCCGGGGCAATCCGACTATGAAGTCCATAGTGATGCGCTCCCACATCCACTCAGGAATGGGCATCTATTGAATTAGGCCGCCTGGCCTCTGGTGCTCACACTTGACCTGCTGGCAATTCAAACACTTCGCCACATACTCCACTATGTCCTTCTTCATCCGTCACCGCCAATAATGCTGCCTCAGGTTAAGATACATCTTCGTAGCACCTGGGTGTGTAGAATACCTTAAACTATGAGCCTCTGCTAGAATCCTCTGCCTCAAGCCATTGAAATTAGGAACATATAGCCGACCCTGGAGTCGCAGGGCACCATCATCGCCCATAGAAACCTCATTGGTACTACCCTGTAGCACTGTCTTTCTGAGAACTGCCAGATGCGGATCATCAAACTGTCGCACCTTGATCTCCCCCAATAATGATGACTGGGCAATAACACACGCAAGGACTAGGCTAGGCTCCAGAATATCCAACCTCACAAGTGTGTTAGCCAAGGACTGAATTTCCAAGGCTAGTGGCCTCTCCTCCGGTGGAATAAATGCCAAGCTACCCATACTCTCTGCTTTCCTGCTCAAGGCATCCGTGACCACATTTGCTTTACCCGGATGATAAAGAATGATAATATCATAATCCTTCAGTAAATCAAGCCATTTGCGCTGCCTCAAATTAAGATCCCTCTACTTGAACAGATGCTGCAAGCTGCGATGATTAGTATAAACCTCACATGACGCCCCATGCAGGTAATGCCTCCATATCATAAGAGCATGAACAACCGCCGCCAACTCCAAATCATGCACAACAGGCAATAACTCGCCCACCTGCAACCCAAGCCAACACGTAAAGAATCGCAATGTACCGTATATATCCCTGAACTAGAAGGTAATACAAGAACTGGTGATGTAGTCAAGGCTGTCTTGAGCTTCTAAAAGCTCGCCACACAATAATCAGTCCAACGGAAAGGAGCACCTTTCTAGGTGAATCTGGTCAGAGGTGATTCAATAGATGAAAAGCCCTGCACGAATCGCCTGTAATAACCTGCTAACCCTAGGAAACTCCTGATCTCGGTCACTAAAGTAGGACATGACCAAAAACTGCCTCAATCTTCTTGGGATCCACCTTAATACCCTCTACTAACACAATATATCCCATGAATGCCACTGACTCTAGCCACAACTCACACTTGGAGAACTTAGCATACAACTTCTACTCTCGTAAGGTCTGAAGAACTACCCTCAAATGCTGCTCGTGCTCCCCAGCTACGGGAGTATATCAAGATGTCATCAATGAAGACGATGACAAAGGAATCAATATAGGGCCTGAACACTTTTTTCATCAAGTTCATGAATGTTGTTGGGGCATTAGTCAAGCCGAAGGACATCACCAGAAACTCATAATGGCCATATCTCATCCGAAATGCAGTCTTCGGAACATCCAAGTCTCGAATCTTCAGCTGATAGTACCCTAACCTCAAGTTGACCAACTAGTCGAAAAAATCATCAATACGCGGCAACAGGTAATTATTCTTGAAGGTAACCTTGTTCAACTAGCGGCAGTCAATGCACATCTGCATAGTCCCATCCTTCTTCTTTACAAATAACACTGGCACACCCCAAGGTGATACACTAGGCCTAACAAACCCCTTTGCTATCAACTCCTCAAGCTGCTCCTTCAGCTCTTTCGAATCTATACGATAGGTGGAATAGATATAGGCTGGGTTCCAGGAGCTAGATCAATACCGAAATCAATATTGCGATCCGGCTACATACTAGGAAGATCATAAGGAAACACATCGACAAACTCTCGAACTAATGAACCGAATCAATCGTCAGAGAATTTATGGTGTTGTCCCGAACATAAGTTAGATAAACCACACACCCCTTCTCGACCATATACCGAGCCTTCAGGAAAGAGATAACCCGACTAGATGTATCAATTATGGAACCCTTCCACTCCAACCCTGGCAACCCTGGCATCGCTAATGTAAGAGTCTTGGCATGGAAATCAAGGACGGCATGATATGGGGATAACCAATCCATGCCCAGAATGACCTCAAAATCAATCATATCAAGCAACAAAAGATCTGTTATAGTCTCGAAACCATAGAAGGTAACAATATTGGACCGATAGATGCCATCCTCAACCACAGAATCGCCCGCAGAAGTGGACATATGAATAAGAGTGCCCTAGGGCTCAGGAGAAATAACCAAACAATGAACAAATAGTCACATATGAATAGGTGGACCCTGGTAAAATAATATTGAAGCATCTCTGTAGCAGATGGAAATAATACCTGTGATAACAGTATTTGAGGCCAATGCCTCCGGTCTGGCCGGAAGAGCGTAGAATCTGGCTGGAGCACCGACTGGCTGGCCTCTACCGGACTGAGCAGTAGCTGACTGATCTCTCCCTGTTTGGTCCACCTCTAGGATGGCCCCTACCGCTCTGTCCCTCCCCTCTAGGCGGCTGGGCTGCTGGTGCTGGAATATAGGTTTCTAACCCTGCTGTACTGCCTTCCCCCGAAGCTTGGGGAAGGTCCTCTTCGAGTTGCCTTGTCTCTACACTCGTAGCAAACTCTGGGCACTATAACCTTCTACCCGAAAGCCTGGCCCTGATGGCCTGAATACCCAATGGAGGAACCAGAAATGGTTGGAGGATGGTATGAACCCTCTAGCGAAGCATTGGAATAGGAGCCAGAAGAACCCTGTAGACATGAATTCCCACTAGAGCAACCGTGAATAGCTAGTGGGAGATAAGAACTCTCTAGTATGGCACTGAAATAGGGACACGCTGGAACACTCTAAGCCGATGGTGGTGCTAAATGTGGGGGCCTGTTGGACTGACCCCCTATCATACTGACCTCTACCCCTAGCCGGGCACTTCCAAAATCTTCAGAGAATCGAGCCCTCTTGTCCTAATGCTCCTGCTCCCTACCTCTCGAACGGTAGCCCTCAATCCTCTGAGCAATCTCCACTACTAGCTGATAAGAAGTCCCCATCTCCACCTCTCAGGCCATGTTGCCCCTAATACCCGAATGTAACCCTGCAATAAATCTCCGCACCCTCTCTTCGTCGGTAGAAAGTATCATTAATGCATGGGGGGATAACTCTGAAAACCTTGCCTCATAATCGGTCATGGACATCTGACCCTGCTCAAGCTGCACAAACTGGTGCCGAAGCTCTTCCCTATCATAGGGTTGAATATACCTGTCCAGAAATAACTACGTGAATTGAGCCCAAGTGATAGGAGGAGAGCCTGCGGGTTTGCCAAGAATATAAGATTGCCACCATCTACGGGCCCATCCCTTAAGCTGAAAAGTGGTAAAGTCAACTCCATGTGACTCTAATATCCTCATTTCATGCAGTCTGTCCCTGCACCTATCAATGAAATCCTGAGCATCCTCATGACGCTCACCCCCAAATATATGAGGGTGAAGTCTAGTCCATCTATCCAACAGCTTCTGCGGGTTACCATCCGCAGCTGATCTGGACTCAGGCACCATTGCAGTAAGTGGTTGAGTCCCATCGGCGAGCAACGCACCCGGAGTTTGATATACTGCAGTTGCATGACATAGAGCCTGGGAAGTAGGGGTCTGTGCTCCCTCTCCTACCAGTGTTGTAGCAGGATCCACTGGAAATAAACCAGCCTGGGTCATGGTGTCCATGAATCATAGCATCCGGTCATGATCCCCTGAAAACCCGGTGCTGTCATAAAGTCTGTCAGGGTAGGCTCAGCTACGGGCACCTCACCCTGCTAGAGGTTCGAACGGAACAAACCATAGATGCATCTATTACCCCGCTCAAGAATCATACATGTGACGCGGTCAAATGTATTTAAACACATCAATAGGCAGCTAAAATCAAAACATCAGGAGAGCAAGTACTCATAAAATATCAGTTTATCTTTTTTCAAAGTTCAGAATATAGTGTTCCACTTATTAGATCAACTTGCCATATTCAACAAGATTAAAGAAATCTCGAATCAATCATTTAGAGTCACAAGAACATCACATAAAACATGTTTTAGGGTACTAAACTACCCGAACTTAAGCGTAATAGCAGCTACACACGGGCCCTCATCACCAAGCATACGTAGCCCCCACATTTAGACACAAATTATTCAATTACTATACCTATGGGGACAATTACCTCGTATAAGGTTAGATAGGGGACTCGCCTCACTCTAAACTGCACTTCCAATATGAAGAACGAGTCTGAACTCTCAATTTGGAGCCGAACGATCCAAAACTAGTTAAATGAGGTAGGAACTAATCAGTACAAGCTTGCAAGATCACATTCTAACTAATAAACCAATTCCCCACCCCTAAATACAAGTTCCCAAAATCCATCTCCGGACCCACGTGCCCGGATTCCGACATTTTTTGAAAAATAGTTGTTCCTTGCAACCTAAGGGTATCGCACCTACGGCTGCCAATCGCATGTGCAGTTATCACAGCAATTGAAGGCTTCAGCACTTCTCAATTTTTCTAACTTCACTCAAGCCTCGTCCGCTTGATGCTCGGGACTCCTGGGGCCCTCCCAAAAATACCGACAAGTTTGAAATCATGAAACGGACTTGCTCGAACCTTCAAATTGCCCGAAATAATACCCTTTACTAACATAATATATCCCAAGAATGCCACTAACTCTAGCCAGAACTCACATTTGGAGAACTTAGCATAAAGCTTCTGCTATCGCAAGGTCTGAAGCACTACCCTCAAATGTTGCTCGTGCTCCCCCAGGCTACGGAAGTATATCCAGATGTCATCAATGAAGACGATGACTAAGGAATCAATATAGGTCCTGAACATTTTTTTCATCAGGTCCATGAATGTTGCTGGGGCATTAGTCAAGCAGAAAGACAACACAAGAAACTCATAATGGCCATATCTCATCTGAAATGCAGTCTTCGGAATATCCAAGTCCCGAATCTTCAGCGGATGGTACCCGGACCTCAAGTCGATCTTAAAGAACACCCTAGCACCCTGCAAATCGTCGAAAAAATCATCAATGCGCGGCAACAGGTACTTATTCTTGATGGTAACCTTGTTCAACTAGCGGTAAGCATATCTGCATAGTCCCATCATTCTTCTTCACAAATAACACTGGCGCACCCCAAGGTGATACACTAGGACTAACAAACCCCTTTGCTGGCAACTCCTCAAGCTACTCCTTTAGCTCTTTAGGAGATATATACGATAGGTAAAATAGATATAGGCTGGGTTCTTGGAGCCTGATCTATACCGAAATCAATATTGCGATTCGGCGACATACTAGGAAGATCATAAGGAAACACATCGGCAACTCTCGGACTACTGGAACCAAATCAATCGTCAGAGACTCTGTGGTGGTGTCCCGAACATAAGTTAGATAAACCAAACACCCCTTCTCGACCATATGCCGTGCCATCAGGAAAGAGATAACCTGACTAGATGTATCAACTGTGGAACCCTTCCATTCCAACCCTGGCAACCCTAGCATTGCTCATGTAAGAGTCTTGGCATGGAAACCAAGGACGATGTGATATGGGGACAACCAATCCATGCCCAGAATGACCTCAAAATCAATCATATCATGCAACATGAGATCTGCTCTAGTCTCGAAACCACAAAAGGTAACCATACAGGACCAGCAGATGCGATCCACAACCACAGAATCGCCCACAAAAGTGGACACATGAACAGGAGTGTCCAAGCGCTCAAGAGAAATAATCAAAAAATGAGCAAACAGTCATATATGAATGGGTGGACCCTGGTCAAATACTACTTAAGCATCTCTACAGCAGATGGAAATAATACTTATGATAACGGTATCTGAGGCCAATGCCTTCGATCTGGCCGGAAGAGCGTAAAATCTGGCTGGAGCACCGGCTGGCTGGCCTCTACCGGACTGAGCAGTAGCTGGTTGACGTCTCCTTGTCTGGCCCCACCTCTAGGATGGCCTCTACCGCTTTGTCCCCCGCCTCTAGGTGGCTGGGCTGCTGGTGCTGGAGTCATAGGTTGCAGACCCTACTGTAGTGCCTTATCCCGAAGCTAGGGGTAGGTCCTCTTTGAGTGGCCTTGTCTCCATACTCGTAGCAAACTCTGAGCACCATGGCATGCTGCCTGAAATCCTGGCCCTAATGGCCTGATGCCCAATAGTGGAACCCTGAATAGCTAGCGGGCGATAAGAACACTCTGGTATTGCACTGAAATAGGGACGCGCTGGAGCACTCTTAGCCGGTGGTGGTGCTGAATGTGGGGGCCTGTTGGACTGACCCCTACCATACTGACCTCTACCCCTAGCCGGGTCACCTCCAAAATATTTGGAGTATCAAGCCCTTTTGACCTGCTGCGCCTGCTCCTTACCTCTCGAATAGTAGCCCTTAGTCTTTCGAGCAATCTCCATTACTAGCTGATAAGAAGTCCCCATCTCCACCTCCCGGGCCATATTGGCCCTAATACCCGAATGCAACCCTGCAATAAACCTCCACACCCTCTCTGTGTCGGTAGGAAGTATCATCAGTGCATAGGGGGATAACTCTGAAAACCTTATCTCATAATCGGTCACGGGCATCTGACCCTGCTCAAACTGGTGCCGCAACTCTTCCTTCTCAGAGGGTGGAATATACCTATCCAGAAATAACTGCGTGAATTGACCCCAAGTCATAAGAGGAAAGCCTGTGGGTTTGCCAATAATATAAGACTGCCACCGTCTAGGGGCCCAACCCTCAAGCTTCAAAGTGGTAAAGTCAACTCCATGTGACTCTAATATCCTCATTTTGGGCCGTCAGTCCCTGCACCTATCAATGAAATCCTGAGCATCCTCATGACGCTCACCCCCGAAGACAGGACGGTGAAGTCTAGTCCATCTATCTAACAGCTTCTGCGGGTCACCATCCGTAGATGGTCTGGATTTAGGCACCACTGCAGCAACTGGCTGAGTCCCATTCGTGGGCAATGCACCCGGAGTTTTATATACTGCAGCTGCATGACCAAGAGCCTGGGCAGTAGGGGTCTGTGCTCCCTCTCCTGCCTGCGATGTAGCAGGATCCACTAGAAATAAACCAGCCTGGGTCATGGTGTCCATGAACCATAGCATACGATCATGATCCGTTGAAAACCCGATGCTGTCATAAAGTCTGTCCGGGTATGCTCAGCTGCGGGCACCTCACCCTGCTCCTCAATAGTAGGATCTCCCTCCGGCTCTGCTGGTAGTGCAACTAGAACCACTCTGGGATGCGCTCATCCCCTACCTCGGGACAGTGCCCTCCCTCTTCCTCTACCTCGGCCTCTAACAACGGGGGGATCAGCGCTTCCCGGGTCGGGAACATCAACCATGCGAGTCCTCACCATCCGTGAGAGAATAGAAGAGAGAAATTTAGTGTACCATCCAGTTTACGATAAGAAATGAATAAAGAGTAGTTTCCTAATACCCTATAGCATCTCGAAGATAAATAAAGACGTCTCCGTACCGATCCGCAAGAATCTATTGGGTTTGTCCATGAATCGTGATACCTACTTGAACCTAGTGCTCTGATACCATGTTATCACGACACAATTTCACCTCAGGTCGTGATGGCGCCCAATATCGTTGTTAGGAAAGCCAACGCGGAATTTTGGTTAGTTCTTTTTTTTATTTACTACAAGAAGTTAGAACACTTTTCTTAATTTAAACAGTTTAGAACATGTGATAATAAGCAATATTCAGTAATAGTTATAAAATCCCCTAAAGAACTGTCTACTAAGTGTGTGCCAAGACCTGGTGTCACAAGCTATGGGGAACTAGTAGAATATACAAAATAACAGATCTATCCTACTATCTGAAACAGAATAAACAGCCAAAAATATAAGAGAAACTCCATTAGCTGTTGATCGGCACAGGAAGAGAAAGCAGCTCATCGTGAAAGTCTCAGACTAAGATCAATGATGCGCACCGGTCTGATAATCAGATGTACCTGCCTCAGAGCCTGTACGATTAATTACAGAAGCGTAATATGTGTACATAAACAATATGTACCGAGTAAGTATCCTGTCTAATCTCGAAGAAGTAGAACAGAGAGATTGACAAGACACTTACTAGGGTTAAATAACATGATGGGTGATACACTAAATATGGATAGCAAAATAAATAATAGTTTATAGCATGAAGCAACAAGTCCTTAACTAGGTGATTTCACAGTTAGCCAATTATATTTCAAGGCATGTAACAAGGTCCCATCTACAGCAATGTACCAATCAACAAGCATACGCAAGTAGTGCCGAGTTCGTACGGCCAAATACAACATAAAAATAAAATGTGCACTGCTGGAGGGTCGAATGGAGCGAACTATAGATGCATCTATTACCCCGCTCACGAATCATACATGCGACGCGGTTAAATATATTTAAACACATCAATAGGCAGATGAGATCAAAACATCAGGAGAGCAAGTACTCAAAAAATATCAGTTTAGCCTTTTTCAAAGGTCAAAATATAGTGTTCCACTTATTAGATCCGCTTACCATATTCAACAAGATTAAAGAATTCTTGAATCAATCATTTAGAGTCACAAGAACATCACATAAAGCATATTTTAGGGTACTAAACTATCTGGACTTAAGCCTAACAGCAGCTACGCTCGGGCCCTCATCACCAAGCATACGTAGCCCCCAAATTTAGTGACAAATTATTCAATTATTATACATATGGGGTCAATTACCTCTTAGAAGGTTAGATAGGAAACTCACCTCGCTCCAAAGTGCACTTCCAATATGAAAAATGAGCTAAAGCTCTCAATTTGGAGCCGAACGATCCAAAACTAGTTAAATGATGTAGGAACTAGTCAGTACAAGCTTGCAAGATCACATTCTAACTATTAAACCAATTCCCCACCCTTAAACACAAGTTCCCAAAATCCATCCCCGGACCCACGTGCCTGGATTCCGACATTTTTTGAAAATAGTTGTTCCTTGCAACCTAAGGATCGATAATATATGATTTCTACTTCGTTTCATAACCAATTTCGTAGTAAAATACAAGTTTTATTAAAACTCTAGGTCTAGCTCTAACTTCTTGATTTCTCCAAATCTTTAGATGTTAATCTACCCAAAACTCGAATCTTAAACTTAGACATAAGGGGGATAAACTTACCTCACAATGGTATGTGGAAATCCCTTCTCAAAAGCTCCAAAATCGCTCAATACCTATGTGCCAAATGGTCAAAAATGGCTGGAGCTCGTATTAAATTAAGCTCACTGCTTCAGCATTTTCCGTATCTACGGTCAGGGGACTGCATCTGCGAGAGGGACACCGCATCTACGGAATTGGCTAAATTAGCTGGGACCGCTTCTGCGGTCTTGAATCCGTATCTGTGCATCTGCTTTTGCTGCTAGGGAGCCGCTTCTACGATTTGACCTGGCCAGCTTTGGACCGCATCTTCGAGTCTATGACCGCTTCTGCGGTCTCGTACCTATGGCTGGCCAACCGCATGTGCGGTTATGACAGCAATTGAAGGTTTCAGCACTTCTCAAATTTTCTAACTTCACTCAAGCCTCATCCGGTTGACACTCGGGGCTCCCAGGCCTCGCCCAAAAATGCCGACAAGTTGAAAATCATGAAACGGGCTTGCTAGAACCTTCAAATTGCCCGAAATAATGTTAAATCTAAGAATCACCCCCTTAAAACCAATTGAATCAAACTTATGAACTTCAATTTCTTAATTACTTCCAACGAGGAGAAACGCACTTAGGCTACTCGGATTGACACAAAACTTTGAGGGAAGGTCTTAAATATTATATTGGACCTATACTGGGCTCCGAAACTAACATACGAGCCCGACACCAATGTGATCAATCATTAATTAGTTTCTTTAAATCCTAAAAATTACAGTTTTAACAATTTCTAATAAAAATTTGTTATTCAAGCTTGAGACCTCGGAATTCGATTCCAGACATATGCCCAGGTCCAATATTTTCCTGCGAACCCTCCGGGACCGTCAAAATACAGATCCAGGTCCGTTTGCTAGAAATGTTGATCAAAATCAAACTTTGTTTTTTAAGAATCAAATGAGTCTATTTCGACCCAAACTCTTCCGAATCCCAAACCAACCACCCAGCAAGTCGTAAATTAGCTAAAGCAACACGAAAAATTTTATTTAGGGAAACAGGGTTCTAAAAATTAATAATTCAGGTTACAACCCTTCTGATAGAAAAAGGGGGTTAAGCAGTCATCATCTAAATATATACTTCTGAGTCCTGTATGTATTTTCCTTTTTAGGGAATGGACCAAGTAAAACAAATAGTCAAGTGCTCGAGATTTCATACTCCAAAACTCTAACAGTTGGGGGACTATAGATATGAAGGCAAAGAAGACTAAGAAGTCAAATTTAGAATTCAAGCCAGGAACAATCCATAAATCGAAGGTCAAGAGCCAAAAAAAAAAAAATAGAAGTCAAGAGCCAAAAAAACAAGTCTGATTCAAGAAATCTTTGTAATAAGCTTTGATAAAGTGCAAACTTGCCGACATAAATTATAAGATACTGCGAGTACTTAGGTTATGGGCAATGATTATTCATCGGTTACAAGATATACCCTAAATTTTTTTGAACCTATTATAAATAAAACAATTGTGAAAGCGTTATAAATGTTAAATTACATAAACAAAGAATGATGTGCAAAGTTTGAAAGTTCAAAGAATAAAACTTCCTCAACTTATTTCTTCTTTATACTTCTTTCATATTTACACCAATATAAAGATGGGACGTCATCTTCACTAGTGTCATTTAGAAAAGGGCCCTCTTTTATTATAATTTAGTGTTGTCAAAATCACGGAATATTGAAGCATTTTTAATGCAAAGTTAAATACAAAGGGTGAAACAAAAACCCAAACATTAAAATAGGCGGGGTGAAACAAAAACCCAAACATTAAAATAGGCGGAAAATAAAGCCGAAATTTATATATAAAACTTTGCAAACATAAGGCAAATATTTGTCTTCAAACCCTGAAACAAGACAGGGGTAAACCAACCGATTATTGACGAATGGAACATAAGTAGTGAAGTTGTCATTTGAATCTCTAAGTTCATCACTCTTTTTTCCTTCCTCCGATTTTTGCCCTATTGGGCTTTTCGGCAAGGTTTTTAACGAGGCAGAGGCAAGGATTGAAAAAGATAAAATCTTCCACTTTCTGGTCACATCACCGTGTGCAACCGGAATGTGGGGGGGACTATCTATATTAGCGAAAAATAAACTCGCCACGTGGGGGCCTTAATGTGCTAAAAGCTTTGTAGGGGCCATAACATTGGCATGACTATCAAAGCTTTTTATTAAAGGTAAAATCGACAAAATAAAATATTTAAACTCAAATAATTTTTAATACCAAAATGTACCAATTCTTTTTAGTACCAACTAAAAAGAAAAGTGTGTCATACAAATTAAAAGAGAAAGAGTAATAAAATTTAAATAAAATAATTACATATTTTAACATGGTACCAGAGCTATCAGCGATCTCCCTACTATGTAAAAAATAAAAATTTAAAATTTTAGATGAGAAATAGTCACCCAGAAAAATAGTACTTGAGGAGGGATTTTCCTACACGACTTGAGCTTAGTGAATTACTCTACTTGTGTAAAAATGATTCGTATCTTACTACTTTTCGGGAAACATCGGTGCACCATTATTCCTATTTGCATATTAATAAAAATGGACTAGTTGTTTCTGCATGCTTGTTGATAGAACGTCTTTCATAACTCGTTTTTGTAAGAAAGATTGTAGCACTATTAAATTCAACTGTCAGACAGTTTTAGGCTAATAGATCTTTGTCATATAAATCCTATGCTGCTCGAACTTTCCAAAAATATTTCTGGATGTGTGTCGGTTTCTTCAAAAGTAATGTATTTTTGGAGGATAAGATATAGGCATAACAATATTTTTGAAAATCCGTACAATATAGTACAAATCTTATCAAAGGTTGTAGTAACTTATTACAACGAATCGTAAGCATTTTATTAACTTGTAATTATATCATGTTAATGTTGGGGGGAAGAACAAGCAATAGAAATGCATGACAGGGTAGTAGTGGAAGAAATACCTAAATCTAAACATTTTTAATCTATTTGAACCAAGAAAAGAAAAATAAACTCGAGCACAAATGCTATCGTGACAGCAAGTATATCAATCAACAAAGTTAAGTCAATGCAAGAATACATTAGTGGACTTGAGCAAAAGAATACAAATTTTCCTCTGTCAAAGCTTCAAATACAGTTGCATCTTTCCTTTTTTCTCCGTCTTATTTCAAATCTAAAACAAGGTTATATTTATGTCTTTCTATAAGCAGTTAAATTACATAAATAAGTATAAAAATTCTTATATATTGTGTTATTTATATATAACTTAAATTGTTTCTCAAATATCTTGTTAAAGGTATGTGACAATGAAAGTTGTAATCTTAAAGAGAGGGCATGAATGTCATTTTGGAGAAACTTGGACGCCATCGATAAATCCATAGATATCAAACGTAGTATTTTGATGAAACATGCCATGCCTTACAATATCTTAACATTGCCTACTCTATTAGGGGACCCACCCTACACCTTACACGTGTCAACAAATGAAGCCCTCCATCAATATGACCCTCTCCAAATTTTTTTAGTTGGCCAATAGTTGCACTAGTTATTCACAGTGTCACACATTAATTTCCAACTTCAGTCAACTCCATTGCCAGTGTCGCACTGAATTGAACAAATCCCAAAAGGAGAAAAAGAAATGAAGGTACGTACAGTTTCAATTCAATAATAGGATTTAAAACTCACAAGTATTCTTTTTTTTTTTCTTTTTTTTCCTTCTCCCCTCTTGTTCTTTGGAGTTCATATCTTTATTTTATTAACTATGCTTTCTTTCTTGACGTAGATCTTCAATTGGGTGCACCGTAAATTGTATCAGAAAGGTGATGCTAAATTTCTTCTTCATTTAAATTTACAAAATATTACACTTACATTTTTTTTACTTGAAGAAAGTAGTGTTTGTTCAACATAAAATATTTATATACATGGAAAAAATTATTAACATAATGTGTAATGTGTAATATGTTAAGTGGTAAGAATAGATTGAATGTATCCAAATTTAAATTCTGAATACGCCTTTAACTTAGCAGATGGATTGGTTAGTCGGAATGTGAAGAAAGATGAGTTCAGGATCAGCAGTGAGATTATCGGTGACGCACAAGTTCTTCTTCAAGATGCTTCCATTGCACATATGTTAGATAGTTGGAAAGGAGGAATCCTAACAATTGGCACATTTGGTTTCGATCCATTGAAAAATGTGCAAGATCAAAGTGGCATAGACATTGAAGAAGAAGAAGTAGAAGAATCAGTTGAGGATGAATATTACTCAGTGGAAAGTATAGGACAATATGAAATTACTGTCACTAAGGAAAATGAAGAAGTGTACCCATTGATATATGCAAGTGGAGGTGAAGTGATGATTGAATATCCAAAACAAAATGAGTTAATGGTCATTGACTCAAACAACTCTTCAGAGAGCAATAAGATGCTGAAAAAAGAAAGGATTACTCTAGCAGACCTTTTTTCAGCTGATTCTGATCATCACCAAAACCTTAAGCCAAATCCAAGCAAAAAGGAAGAAGAATTTTACATAAAGAAACCTTGTTCACAAGTGAAGAATGGAACTTCTTTCGCGAAAAAGCTAATTCCTCGAGTTAAGGAGGATTCACGTCCGATACAAAAACTTCAGCAAGTGAGTCTAAGAATTCCACTTTTTTTTTTCCTTCACTCCGTGCATGCATGCTTGTAATGTTAGTGTTTGTCCTCATAATTAGCAATATCAAAATTCGAAAGGGTCTGTTTTGATCAATATGTATAATATTTGGTTGTTCAAAGTCTATTTTTAATCAATAACAAGTACATATTTTAGTTTATATGTACAATTTTTGGGCCAAGGGTGGTCAGTTGGCCATCCTTGGACCAACATAGCTTCGCCCCTAGTTCACGCAGAGTCCGAGAAAGGGATGCACCTAAGGGTGTGATGTAGACAGCGTATTTTAATGCAAGCATTAATGGCTGCTTCTAGAGGCAGATTTAAGATTTTAAGTATATGGGTTCAACATTTCATATTTTTAGCACCGAATACATTATATTTTAAAGTTATGCATTTATATCTATTATTTATTGTAAATTTACTGATTTTAATATATAAATTTTTGCTGCGTGTCGAAAGTAATGTGTTCTGTTGATCCAGTAAGTATATGCTGCATCCGTCCCAGGGTGCTTCGACAGCTCGAATCTGTTATCTATGTCACACGAATACAATTTTACTGTTGCTCCAAGGATCCCCATCTTTTCTATTCTTAAGAGGAGAGCATATACCTTTCACATTTAATATTTTCTTTTTTTGGAAGAAAAGATTATGTTTCTTTTTCCTTCTTAGATGATAGAATCCACAGTATAGACAAATTTAGAGAGAAAATGTGAGACACAAGTTTTATCTGTCACTTATGTGAACCTCTTTAAGATTGAAGTGTATGACTTTATTCTTTCTATAATTTCGTACTCTCTTTTTCTTCGAAATTGTGGATTGGTCGTCCCTGCCCACGGTTATAGGTCAATTGATCCCGTTTAATTTGGAATCTCTTTTAATATATTTCTATTTTATCGTCTCCTAATTAATCATCATTCAGCATTTGTTGTTATAGATTCCTCATAACACCTTCTTATTTTGATTCTTAAATCGTAAAGGTTAAATTTTGGTCAAACTGTCGATCATCTTGTTTATTTGGCATATATTAAATGTAAATTAGCTGCTTGTGCATGTAGTTGATGACGAGGCTGATGAAAAGGAAGGTTCATCCAGATATTGAAAGCAAAATAGGCAAGAACAACAACACTACTACTCATCAAGTGAAAGCAGCAGCTAGCATGCTTGGGCTTTCCTGTGTTAAGCATGCAAGAGTTGACTCTGTTTCCCTTCTGCAACTTGATCAAGGTATGCTTTACTTTTTTTTTTCCATGCAATTTAAATATAACTCCATTAAAAAAATTCACTATAGGTTACTATCTAAAACATACTAAAATCCTTTTATTTTCCCTTTATTTAACTTATAGGAGTATCTTATTCATAATCTTAAAAATGTCGCCCGTGCCAGATCTAGGATATAATTTTATGGGTTTATAACCTTTAAGGTTCAGTATTGAATTCATCATATTTTTAAAATTATGAATTTATATCTGCGATTTATTACCGCATATCCAGTGCCACAATGCTGCATCCGCCCCCGAATATAGCAGGTCTCTTGATGAATGAAAATTTATAAGGCCCAGCGTGATCAACTTGTGATGTTATATTGATCTATGAAAAAATGGTAGACATACATACAGACACAAGCATTTTTAGTCATTAGTCCCGCCGATTCACTTTAATTGATTTTTTAATTTTTTTTGTGGTACACAATATATGATTTTTTCAGATACTAAGAAAGAATTAACTTCTTTTTTTCCAAAGCTCCCATTAGAGTAAAAGAGGCTAAGAGTGTTTGTTATATTTCTTATGAACAAATCAAAGATAATATGATCAATTTTATTGTTAATTAACGCTAAAAGATAAATTTTTTAATATGTGTAAAAATAATAAAAAAAGCCAATTAAAATTGACGAGAGGGAATAACTTTTAAAAAGTGATGCATAGTAAAGGACCTTAAGATGGGTCGGTTTCTGTCCATTTTCCATGTCGGATGACTTCGACAGCCTTGATATATATAGTACATAAAGTAACAAACTTTCGCTGTTATTATCCTGTTGTATTTCTCTTCTATTTTTAAAAAAAAATAAAAAAATAAAATTCTTCTTGTGCTGCTCTAAGACACTTTCGGATTCTTCTATTTGATTGTGCTTCCCTTTTTGTTGGATGAGAAATATTTCCAACTACAAGTTGTCAAATAATTTAGTTTCCTATAGTTTTCCTCTTTAACCTTTGAAAATAATTCTGTTTCTGAAGTTTCCGATCTTTTAATTTGGAGAGCTGTAAGATCACTCTTTAAGTTTTTTAAGTAGTATTTATTTGGAATGTTAACCACACATTGTAAGAGCAAAAATTAAATCTTAGTAGTAAAAATGGAAAGGGAAAAATGACAAGAAAAATGGTATATTCAAGGATTATCTCTATTTTGCTAATGCCTTTGTATAAATGATCATATCTCAATCGCACTGATGTATTTATTACTTCATTACATTTGCAGATGCCACTGCCTAAGCTGCCATATTCCAGTTGCTAATTGGGAATGAAATGAATTAGTTATCATTATGTTTGTCAAATTATTGTTTTATAAATTATTTGAATTAATTATTTGTAAGATTTCTATACTGTGAACAGCTAGACCATGTGATCCGATTGTGTCGTGGCTTTTGGTCTTTGTCGTGTGAAAAAAAGGTTTTGTGGTATTGAATTTAGGGTTTTGATTCGACTGATTGGTTATATTTGGAGGTATCTAGGTGTCTTCTTTATAGCTAATCATCAACAGTAATTATATGCACTTTAGTAGGAAGAGAGAAAGCGTTACAACTTATTGATTATGAAATCCTTCTTCGTCAACACTCAACAAACACATCAAACAGAATGATTCTTATCCAAATTATAAGTATTCACCTTGAAAGTACGAGTAATAATTAAATTTGATTTGTGGTTTTAAAGAAATGTGGTTAACTTCAATACCAATTAATAATAAAAAAATATGAAGTAAAAATGAAAGAAATAAGTGAATCAAACCAATGTTATTTAGCAGTGGTGACCTCGAGCTTAGTGACCTCGAGATGGACTAAGAGCAATAAAGTAAGAACAATAAACGTAAAGAACAATTCTGATGAACAGTAAGAGAGAAAAGTAGGATAGTATATTCTTGCCAATGATGAGATGATGTTGCAAAATGATTGGGGTCCGCTTTATATAATAGGGGAACCCTAAACAAAGTATATTTCTATTTACAGTAAGAAATATTCTTAATACAACTGTCAAACTACCTACTACGGAATCGTACAATCCTATTCCGGGATTTGCACATAAACTTGGGGATGTGGCAGGAATCTAGCTCATTCTGTTATAAATCCATAACTGTACAATTTCGGGATCGAGCATACTTGACTGCGGTATTCCCCGCATTCCTATATTCGGGCATTGCATTCCGCCCTCGAGCTTGGATCTGGATCTGGTCCCTTAAACTCGAACTCGACCTTGTCCGAACTCGGGCCCAAGACGACCCCCCGAGCCTATAGATTAGAGGCATCCGATTCACCCGTGGAAGGAACTTCGGTGGTCGAACGCGAAGTCTCATAGAATGAGATTTGGGCAGCTTTGGAAAAAAAGGAGTGGAAAGATCTTATTTCTTCTAAGGAGTGGCGAATACAGATAGTCCCTGCGTTTCTTAGAGCAAGAAACGATTTGAATCGCGATTCTCTGGAGCCTTTAATGATAATGTCATACCCGTGACATGAGCATTTGAAATGACCGAAACGTCCCGTCAGTTCTCTTTCCTAAAACATTAAATGCATGCCAGTGATGGTCGGATACTCGGTTTCCCCAATATGCTTGAGCGACTTCTATAAGTAGGCCAACTTCTTAATTTTACAAAATTTACTTCTCAGATTATTTTCAAAATCACATTAGCTTCTTCAGCTTCTCTAAGTTCTCCCGTCTTTTCAATTTGCCCTTACTTCATCATCAACATTTTTTCTTTTCTTGAACTTTTATACCAAAATGGCTAAAACATCTAAATCTGTTCCCCTAAAAGAAGAAGCCTCTTCATTATCGCGGCCGTTCAGAAGTAAAATGGTGGTGCCACCCTGTATCGAGGAATGCATTCTCCCTCCATGTGAAATAACATCCGATTTCAAATAAAAACCTATATCGACAACAGGCCAATGCGAGCCCATGTCTTGGTACGTCTGTTTGATAATCAAAGATGAGCTTGAGCAGTTAAAGAAGGATTGCAACTATGATAACAAAAATGTTGTGATTCCTTTCCTAGAAAAGGACATCACTACCCATAAAGCGGGGTACTTAAGCATGTATACCTACCCATTCACGCTGGGCCCCACAAATCCAGCTCTGGCTCCCATAGACTTAGCTATCCTTGATTATTGCCAACAACACCAAGTGACGTTTGGCCAGATTTACCCCTTATTCTGGCGAATCGCTCGTTTGATCAGATTCTTCTCGAGCTAGGTTGAGGGAATGCCTTTCACCCTCGACCATTTGATCAAGCTGTATAGCCCTCGCCTTTATTGAGGAGGCTTGATAAAACTACAATTCCGATCTCTAAATCTCTCTTTTCCAACATCAATGAGGACAAAGACAGAGGATGGATGTGTCAGTTTAACCGAGTCAGGACCTCTGACCTGATCCCTGCTGAGAGGAAGCCATTTCCCCCGAGGAGTGGAACATGAAACATAAGTACATAGTAACTTTATACCCTACTTCCACTCGGCTTCATCCTTTTCTCGATCTAACCCCTTTTCGATAGTACAACTATTGCTTGGTTTCCTAGTGCCATCCCGGACCTAGAAGATTGGGTCTGAAACAGGCCTCTACCTCCTCCTACACGGAGCACCGCTGGCACGATTTAGCCAAGGGCTGATGGGAGGCAAAAAACCATAGTGGGTCTTTTGCTTGTTTACTTGTATTTCTCAATGAAATACTTACTTTTGTCTTTATGCCGGCTTCGGAGATGCCATTTCCATATGGCCGCCCGCACCCAGTGAAGAAGAGATCCGAAAGCCTTCCAAAGAAAAGAAAAGAAAGTGGGGGTCGCCAGCAAATCCCCCGAAGCTTAAGAAAAGCGCGACTCGAAAGCCTAAGGACGATATTGTGGCCCTTTCTCCAAAAACGGCCCAACGCCTTCGGGACCAGGAAGAAGAAGAAGATGACGATCGCTTGTTGGTAGTACGTAAAAGAGGAAGCACCGGTGCTTCGAAGTCTGTCGAGCCGGTGATGCAGATACGGTTCATCTTAGAATTGAAGAAATCTCTGACGGGAGTTCGAGCAAAGTCCCCGACCCATAGACAGTAAAAAGGCACCTTGTTCAGGAGTTCATTTGGAGGGTGAGTCTAAGGGGCACAGTTCAGAGGCCCTTCAAATGGAAGAGAATGCCCTGAGTGGGTCGCTAGGGGTGATCAACGTGGATGAGTCGCCGCCTGGTCCTGCGTTATCCGAGGGACAAATCAAAGATTCTCGGAACATGAAAACTTCTGAGGTGGTGATGAGCCACGAAGGGCATGATATCTTTCGAGAATGCCTTGCAGGGATCGAAGATGGCCCCGATGCAGATGCTTCTTTTATTTTCGATGAGATCCGTCAGCTCTTCAAAAAAGTAAGTTTTTGTCCTCTAAAATTATGCTTGTGCTTTATCCTTGTCGTTTTGACCTATCTCTTTTTGTGAAGGCTGTTATGCTCCTTAAATAAGCATTCTCCAAGTCTTGAGCTGAGCTTGCTCGATGTGAGGCCGAGCTTAGGAAAATATTGGAAGAGAGGAACGGTCTTAAAACCCTCTATGTCAAGAAAGAGGGGGATATCAGCGGTCTTCGAGCTGAACTGGCAAAGGCTCGTCAAGTATAAACCGAGCTTACCAAAAAGGTAATATACCCTCTAAAGTTTTGTTATATATTTTCTCGATCAGTCTACTAACACTTTTCCTTTGCAGTTTAAATAAAAGGGTGAGCTGGCGGAGCAGCTTCGAGAGGAGTAAGATGAAGGAGGCCGAGACCCTTGGGTGGAGGCAAGGTATGGAAAGTTTTTCCTCCGAGAGAGATACTCTTTGGTAGTAGCTGGCGCCACCTGAATGCTAGTTTTAAAGTGTGAAGGACGAGAGTCTGGCTCGAGGCCGCAAAATTGAAGATCTTAAAGCTAAATCCGTTGTTGATCTTGCCAAGGCCAAATCTGACGCTGAGGCATATATAACTTCGTAGCGAGCTGGAACTAAAGCATCTAATGCCCGGGCAAAGGATATCTCTATTGCGGTCGAAGTAAAGTTATCATGTGCACTTAACCACGCCAAGCGACAGTCTCGAAGGGAAACCCTTGAGGAGGTGCATGCTCCCGGCTTCAATCTCTCAATCGATATTTAAAGGGCAAAGAATTTGGAAGAAAAGGCTGTCGGTTTGCTTTAAGATGATGATGATTTAGCGAGTGGCTCTGAGAACGGTGGAGACGAAGACGGTGGAGGTTCCCGAGAACGAAGCTCCCGAAGGTGCTACTGCTGAAGATGTAGGTGCCAAATCTGTGGCCCCGAAGTAGATTTAAGTTTCTTCATTTTGTGTTTTTGTGCAAGTACTCCATGTGTAAATATCCATTGTAATCATCTTTCGGAAATACAAAAGGGACCTCTCTGTTTCGATTTTGACTTGTGTTGGATTTCATTTTGCCCTTATTTATGGAAAATTTGATTGCACAACTCAAATTATTAGTTAGAATCTGGTTTGGATCCAGAACATGATAAACCCTTAGATTTTTAATTGATCAACATAATTCTTCTTAAGGTCTTAGTTAGTCCTCGAGCTAAGCTCAAATCAATTTGATGAGAGCTCGGAACAAAGGGACTCTTGAGTTCGAGTTGAGTGAGAACGAGGTCTCAAATTCTGCATAATAATCCCTTAGGTTTTTAATTGATCAACATAATGCCTCTTAAGGTCTTAGGTAGTCCCCGAGCTAAGCTCAAATCAATTTGATGCGAGCTCGGAACGAAGGGACTCTTGATTTCGAGTTGAGTGAGAAAGATGTCTCAAACTCTACATATTTTGGCCCTTAAGATCTTCTAAGTTGGCCCTTAGGCTCTTTAAGTTGGGCTGATTCGGCCCCTAGAGTTGCTATATAATCTTTCCCTCTTTTTGGCTAAAAGACTTAGTGAAAATTCAATTATGCCTTAGCAAGTGTTTTTCGTACCCATTGGGCTTTTTGAAGGTTTGGCAAATCGGAACCTTATTTATAACTTGTTTATGTAATGATAGTCGAATACCTCTGAGATTTTTTTCGAAGGTTGATGTTGTCAAAACCTTTAAATTATTCGAGGCTGGAATTATCGAAGCCCTTTATATTTTGCTTCTGCCGAGGGCAGCCTAATTTAACCGTTTTTTTCAAAGTGTTTGAAGGCCTTTAATTTATGGCAGAAGTTTGATGTCTCCGAGCTGCATTATTTTTGCCGTAGCCTTTTTATATGACCGTAGTCTTTAATATGGTCGTAGTCTTTGGGTATGTCACTTGGACTTGTTTCCCAATAACCTTTCGAACTTGTTCGAAAAGTTAGTCCCCGAGTATATTGGCCTCGACCTTTGTTTTGGGGGGATGCCTCTTTGAGGACTTATGAGTCCGAGTTTTCAATGATTCGGATACGCTGATTATCTATGACAGTCCCCGAGGGTCTCGAGGTTGCATTCGTGCTTTTGCTCTTGAGCTGTTTCCCAATAAGTGTAGAGCTCATATAATAGTAGACTTCTTTGAGACACAAAGTGTTTTTGATATAAATAGAATGCTTCTTCAAATAATTGATACATGCGTACATGTTTTGCCGTCGGGGCTCGACTATTATATATGGACATGGTTCATCTAACCATTTGGCACATTACAAAGTTTTCTTATCGAGGCCCTCTTAAGCGCGAAGTATTTTCCTCGATAATAAGTTCTCTGAGGGTGATGCCCCCCAGTATTCGAGGTTGATTGAAAAGAAGCCTTGGATATTGTTGAGTTCTCCTTAGGTAGCATATAATTGTTGCCTCGTTAAAAACCATCGAAAACCTGCACTGACTTAACTTTAAACTCAAATGGACAAAAGGATAAATTCATACCTTAGCAGTAGTATTGTTTGAGTAATGATATGTTCCAACTGTTTGGTAGTTGTTCACCTTCCATCGTGCTAAGTTTGTAAGATCATTTACCGATAACTCCAAGGACTCGGTACGGTCCTTCCTAATTCGGGCCTAGTTTCCCTTCATCCGGGTCTGACTCGGTACGGTCCTTCCTAATTCCGGCCTAGTTTCCCTTTATCCGGGTCTCGAGTATTGAGGGTGAAATTTCCTAGAACTATGTCTCTGATTCTGAAATGTAAAAGATTGGTCCTTTTATTGTAATACCTTTCGATCCTTTGCTTCTGCGAGGCCATTCGAAAGAGTGCTGCTTCTCCTTTTTCGTCTAATAGCTCGAGACTGGTATTCATAGCCTCATGATTTGAATCCTCCGATGCATGTCAAAACCTGGCGCTGGGTTCTCTGACCTCGATAGGGATAAGGTCCTCGAAGCCGTATACCATAGAAAATGGGGTAGGCCTAGTGCTAGACTTCGATGTTGTTCGATATGCCCAAAGAACCTGAGGTAAAACTTCTCTCGATTTCCCTTTGCATCGTCCAACCTTTTCTTCAAGTTTTGAATGATAGTTTTATTCGTTGACGCGGCTTGTCCATTTCCAGTTGGGTGGTATGGTGTTGATAAGATCTTTTTTATTTTGTGTGCTTCGAGGACTCCGTCACCTTACTGACGATGAATTGTTTTCCATTGTCACATATGATCTCGGCAGGTATCCCGAACCGGTATATGATGTGGTCCCAAATGAAGTCAATAACTTTTTTTCCTCTAGCCTTCCCGAAGGTCTGTGCTTCCACCCATTTAGAAAAATGGTCAGTCATAAATAGAATAAACTTAGCTTTACTTGGGACCGTTAGTAGGGGTCCGACTATGTCCATTCCCCATTTCATGAAAGGCCACTAGGATAGAACTGAATAGAGTTGTTCTCCGGGATGATGGATCATTTGTGCAAATCTTTGGCACTTATCACATTTTTTAACAAATTCCTTAGTATCTTTTTCCATGCTATCCAAGTAATACCCTGCTCTGATAACTTTGCTAATTAAAGAGTCGGCGCCGAAGTGATCACCACAAGTGCCTCCGTGGATTTTTCATAGAACATAATCGGTGTCCCTTAGCCCCAAACATACCGCCAATGGCCCATTGAATGTTCTCTGGTAAACTGTTCCATCTTCATCTAATCCTGAACTAGCAGCCTTGGTTCGTAAGACCCTCGATTTTTTGTGATCCGATGGGAGTTTCCCACTCTTCAAATAGTCGATATACTTATTCTTCCTGTCAAACGTTAAAATTGTTGAATTTATCTCGGCATGACCCTCTTCAACCACAGACCTCGACAACTAGATGATAGTACCCAGGACGATGTCATCTTCTTCAACCGAGGATCCCAAATTTTCAAGTGCATCGGCCTCGCTGTTTTGTTCTCGAGACACATGATTTAGAGTCCACTCCTTGAAGCGGTGCAAAGTTTCATGCAGCTTATCCAAGTACCGTTGCTTTCTATCCAACGTCCAAAATTTTGTTTACTTGGTTTACCACCAATAGAGAGTCGCACTTGGCTTCGACGACTTCTTCTCCCTAGCTCTTAGCTAGCTCGAGACCTACAATCATTTCTTCATACTCGGCCTCATTGTTAATCAATCTAGAAGTTTTGATAGATCGTCTAATTTTATTACCCGTGGGTGGTTTCAAGACAATTCCAAGCCCGGACATTTTTACATTCAAGGCACCATCCGTAAAAAGGGTCCATACCCCCATGATGTACCAAAACTTAGCAGGAGTTCCTTCTCTATTTCGGGTACGAGGGTTGGTGTAAAATTAGCCACGATGTTAGTTAAGATTTGAGACTTGATGGCGGTATGGGGTTGATATTGGATATCGTACGCGCTAAGTTCGACGACCCATTTGGCCAGCCGGGCCGACTGCTCGGGGTTATGCTAAACATTTCGAAGGGGGTAAGTGGTTAATACACATATGGGATGACATTGAAAATATGACTTTAGGTTTCTAGAAGCGCTTATCAATGCAAGTGCTAATTTTTCTAAGTGAGGGTATCTAGTTTCAGCATCTCCTAGAGTTCGGCTTACATAATAAACAGGGAATCATGTACCTTGCTCTTCTCAAACTAGTACCCTGCTTACTGCTATCTCGGACACTGCCAAATGTTGATACCTAATTTTTTCCTCATATATATTAAATTTTTCATAAATACTTTCAAAATATTGTACATGCATTTACAAACATGCACAAGAGTTGTACAATTTTTAAAGGTCCTAAATCCATTTGTTTCTACAGTTTTTAATTACATAAATGTTCAAAACTATCCCTCATATTATTTTATGATTATTTAATCATCTAAATTCATCACGTATGTTCATATGAGTGTTCAGAGATTTTAATTGTATTTTTTTATAATCACATTTACATGTTTAAGACTATAATGGCATATTTTTCAAATATAGCCCTTACATAAGCATAACTATATTACCTATACAGAAAATAACTTTTTCTATTTTTATAATATTTAATAATTATTTTAAATCACCTTCATGTTTGAAAATTATTTTTTATCATTTTATTAGCTATTTCTAAAATTGTTTTAATTAGTAATATGGGTATTTAAATAATAGCCCCTAACTTACGCCCAAAATTGGACACCGCCCCCCCCCCCCCCCC